>CM051387.1:635820-700646 GCA_028015245.1 Cardamine occulta | reverse complement strand
TGCACCAATCCCTAATCTCGAAGCATCACACTCAATCTCAAAAGTTTTAGTAAAATCGGGGAGAATGAGAATTGGTGCATTAATAAGCTTATCCTTCAAATTCTGGAATGCCTCCTCCTGCGGTTGTTCCCATTTGAAACCAACTTCCTTTTGATAACTTTGGTAAGTGGTGCAGCAATGGTACTTGAAGTCTTTGACAAACCTTCTATAAAACCGGCAAGTCCATGGAAGGTGCGGACTTCTCCAATTGTGGGCTGATTTAGCCAATCTTTGATGGCTTTAATCTTCTCCTCATCGACCTTAATGCCATCTCATTTAACCACAAAACCCAGAAAGACAAGGTTATCTGTACAAAAGGAACATTTCTTAAAGTTGGCAAAGAGTCTTTTTTTCTTTTTAAGCACCTCTAGCACAAGACGAACATGCTCAAAATGATCAATGAAGTTCTTACTATAAATCAAGATGTCATCAAAGTAAACTACCACAAAGATACCAATGTAAGCTCTAAGAATATGATTCATCAATCTCATGAAAGTACTAGGTGCATTAGTGAGACCAAATGGCATAACCAACCACTCATAAAGACCATGCTTAGTTTTAAATGCCGTTTTCCATTCATCCCTTCCTTCATTCTAATCTGATGATAGCCACTTTTTAAATCAATCTTAGAAAAGATACAAAAACCTGCAATTCATCAATACATCATCAAGTCTAGGGATAGGATGGCGATACTTTAACTGTGATGTTGTTTATCGCTCTACAGTCCACACACATCGCCAGACTTCCATCTTTTTGGGGACAAGGAGTACAGGAACAGCACAAGGACTCATACTTTCACGAATAAAGCCCTTATCCATCAGTTCGTGAACTGCTTCGAAGTTCTTTTGTTTAGTGTGGATTGGTTCATCGCTTGGTCGGGTTTAGAAGAGCGACACCGGGACAAAGTCAATCTGATGTTTGATTCCTCTTATAGGTGGTAACCCTTGGGGGTCTCTTCAGGGAATACTTCTGCAAAATCCTGCAAAATTTTAAGCATTTCACTCAAGAATAGGTGTAAGATCAGTCGTAGTGCTAAGCAATTCCTTATAAACAAATAAGAGCACAGATTTATCTGTAGACATAACACTCTTGACTTCACTATGATGAGCTAAGAAGTTAGACTTCTTTCTGCTAGTATCCTTGTTGTTCTTGAGTTGAAGCTGGTCTTGATAGACCTCATTAGGAGTTAAAGGAACCAGAGTGGTTTTTTCCGCCCTTGAACACAAAAAGAATAGCGATTTGTGTATCCATCATGAATTGCTTTGTGATCAGACTGCCAAGGACGCCCAAGAAGTATGTGTCATGCCTCCATAGGTAGCACATCACATAGTATTTTTCGTCCTCATACTTGCCAATAGAGTGAAACCAGCACCTGATTATGCGCCATATTTCGCCTTTCTCATTTAGCCATTGCAGATTATATGGTTGAGGATGAGGTTGTAGCTTCAGGTTGAGCTTCTTGACCATAGTTTCACTAGCTACATTGGTGCAGCTACCCCATCGATGATAAGGCTGCACACTTTTACCATTTACTAAGCATCTAGTGTGGAACAGATTCTCCCTTTGCTCTTCTTCCATGGGTTTAGACGCAGTGTCGAGAGTCCTTCTAGCAACTATGATGTTTCCTTGAACGGAAACTCTTCACTTTCTTCCATAGGCTCTTCTTCATTCTCATCAGGCGATATTCACCATTGTCCGAAGTATCATTACTCGAGTGTTAGAGCACTCATTGGCATAATGACCTCGTCCATGGCATTTAAAACAAGTAACATATCTGGATCGAGCTCCTCTTGGTTTTAGCATCTGTTTCTACATCCACTTTTCCTTTAGAACTCATGGTGGTAACCCTTTGGGTACAAGAGATGGCTTATAAGTTTTTTGAAACTTAGGCTTATCTTCTCTCTTGTACTCAGGTTTTATACTTTCTTGATTACCAAAACTAGACCTTGTTTTGCTTCTCCTTGCAAGTTGCTGCTCTATAAGAGTAGCCTTGTGTAGCATTTCTTCAAGGTCCACATAGTGTTGCATCTCAACTTGATCTTGAATTTCCCTGTTCAGACCTCCCAGAAACCTTGCCATACTGGCTTCTCTATCTTCTGAGATATCAGCTCGCAACATCAATGTTTCCATTTCTTGAAAATAGTCCTCCACAGACTTGCTACCTTGCGTTATTCTCCTAAGCCTTTGATGCAGCTCTCTGTTGTAATGACTTAGAACAAACCGTTTCCTTAATAGAGCCTTCATACGCCTCCAACTTTTTATAGGGAGTTCACCGTTGCGCCTTCTAGTTGTGACTAGCTGATCCCATGGACTGAGAACATAATTATAAAATTTAGTGGTCGCTAGCTTCACCTTACTCTTCTTAGTATAATATTGGAGTCAAACACCAGCTCAATCTTCTTTTCCACCTCTAAATATGCATCTGGATCATTCTTTCCATGGAATGGTGGAATTTTGAGCTTTAGACCATTAAGGTTGCTAGTTCTTTGATCGGTGGCTACCCGTTGTTGTCTCTCGCTTCTATTGCTATATCTTGTGAGCGATCACTACTATTTCCATAGTAGTCAGCTTACTTCATCATCGTGTTCATACCGATTTGCTCAGGTGTTCCTCTTCTACCGGAACGATGTTCTGCATCATTTCTTTCTTGTTGAGCATCGGAAGTAGGCTTAAGTTCTTTCATGGGGCTGTGATCTGAGCAGCCATCATTTGTTCAAACTTTGCTGTCATGGCTTCAATCGAAGCTTGTTGTTGTGCTGTATTGCTTCTACGCATCATCATCAGTCATATTTTCTGGAAAACAACAAGCAAACAAGTCACCAGAGATTGTTCTTGTAGAAAATTTTGCAGATTTAAGGAAAAACAAGGCAATAACTATATCCAATCATCTCGAGAAGCTTAAAGAAAACAAAATTAACTAGGAATATGAACGGACAATTCTGCTGGGTTTTATATCTTCTTAAGATCTATAGAAATAAAGTTAGGAACAACCAGATCTAAGGATCAGAAACTCAACTTTCAGATCTCGTCTCGATACCACATGATCTCGAACCTCCCAGCGTAAGGATCGATTCTGAAGTTGAGAAAGTCGAGGTGTCAAAAAATCTGGGGATTTCAGATCATGAGCACGAGCGAGGTGGATCGAGTTTGGGCGCGGAAGAGCTCGGATTTGGATAAAAACTTATGAGCGGAGTTAAGGATCTGCGAGGTTGTTCCTCAAGTTTCGGGCTCGATCCGAGTGAGTGAAAGAAGCAAAAGCGGGGCAAAGATGTAGCGGATATGATGGTGATTTTTGGAGCTAAGTGGAGTGAATAGCTTTAGTTCGAGAGTTCTGAGCTTCTCTTGAACAGCTGAGTCCTTCCTTTGATGGATTTTAACAACAAAAAGGATGAACGAGTTGGATTTCCCAACTAGTGAACTATCTAGAGAGTTGGATGAAAATAGAAGATAGTTGATTTCAAAGATAGAGTTTACAAGTCTTTAAATTGCTAGGGTTTTGTCTAAATCAGGTTAAATGAAAATGGGCCTAAAGAAAGTAATGGCCAAAGCTTAAATATAGATATAAATGGGTTCTCTTGGCCAATTATGATCCATAATCCTCATTAAAACCTTACTTGCCAAAACCCGGAACAAAAAAGAAGAGAAGGAAAAAGAGTGCGAATGGATCACAAGCCCATTTATACCTCTTCACAAGCCTGAATCGATACTAAGGCATTGTGGACTGGTGATTCTTCTTCTTGATTCTGCTTCATCATTCCAGCCACAAATTGGTTTAGTTGTTTGGCCTTGGCTCTAGTTATTGGTCCGGTTGGTATATCCATTGTCTTAGCAGCTTCGCGATCATCTCCTAGCTCGTCCTCAGCCTCGAGTTCCTCTTCTTCCTCCTCGCTGCTCAGGTTCATATCATATGGCCTTAGGTGTATTTCAATTCTCAAAGAATTTCATACGGACCTAACTCACCTTAGGGAGCAAAATCAAGAACCAAGGACTTCAATGCTTAGAAGTGGTCCTTCGGCTTTAAATTCAAGGAATAGAAATTAAAAATAATTTAAATATTGAAGGAACCAAGGACTTAAAATATTTTGAAAGTAGTCCAAGGTCTAATTTTGATCAAAAGAACTTGGATTCAACAAGGTTCTACAGCCATGAGTACCCTTAAGGTTTCCTCTCCTTATTTCAAAAGATTCAGGTTCCTCTAGGACTCTAGCTACAGATTTATCAAGGTTCTCATTCTTTTGATTTAAAAGGGAAATTTGTATCAACATGCTCATGTAAACTCATAAGAGCTAAATGAGACATGGTTCTCTTTCCTTAAAGCCGGATTCATCATAGCTTCACACGCTTCAATCCATAAGGGTTAAGCAAATTTTACTATGGTTCTCAGCAAAAGAGGAATTCGGATTCAACAAGGCCATTTCTACCCACAAGGGCATAATGAACCAGGGTTCTCTTTCCTTTAGCTGGAATCAACTCGGCTTTTGAAGAGAAGATGATTTCATTTTAGTTTATGCTTGTTTCCACAAGGAAGAAGCTTTTACTATAAATCTCTTTCTCAAGGAAGCTTGGATTCAGCAAGGTCATTTACACTCATAAGAGCTTAATGAACCCAGGTTCTCCTCCCTTTAATTGGAAGCTTGGATTCAGCAAGGTCATTTACGCTCATAAGAGCAAAATGAACCCAGGTTCACCTTCCTTTAACCGATTTTCAACACAGCTTTAAGACACTAAACAGATGACTTAGAGATTTCAGATGGGGTTTAAAGAGAGTAGATTAAGTGCCCAGCAAAACCATGAAATCCATGGATTAAGTGCTTGTAGCATACTTATCTCTTTCTCTCTTTTGTGGTTTATTATCCACAGCCACCAAGCTCATCTCTTCATTGTCAAAACCAGAATAAAATGAACATATATACCACGACACTATGTGCATTAGATCTATAGATATTAAGTACCATTCAGCGTGGTTCCCATATTTTGAATCACCCAAATCGCAAATCTGAATCAAAAATTACAATGGATTTCACTTTTCTATTCCAATGGAACTAGAAATTCATTCAAGGTTTTAAAGAGAAACAAAAAGCGATTTTGAGTCTTATTCAAAACTAAAAATGACTTAGAGAAGACATATGAGGCTTAGAGATGATGAGAAAAGAATCTGAGCCCAGCAAAGCATGGATCCAAAGATACCATAGGCTAGGAGCTTTCAGCTAACAGATTTCTTTTCTTCCCTTATGGTTCTTCACCACGCCTCACTTCCTTCTCCTCATTGTCATAAAGGATCTATAAACATGGCTTGGAGAAAAGGCTGGGGTTTAAGAATGAAGAGAAAACGTTGAGCTAAGCCAAAACCATTGAAATGGAGAGGCAGTTTTAAGCATCAAACGATTCTTTCAAGCCTCCATCCTTTCTCTTCATCGCCATCTGCTCTGATACCATGTGAGATTTAAATGCGGAAAAGACATAAGAGAATGAGAGAATTAAGAGAATAGATGCATGAAACAAGTAAAGGAGAATGAGAGATTATGCAAATTAAAGTAGAGAGAATAAGAGATTAATGCTGAATGTAAATGATTAAGGAGAATCAGTGATTAAGCAAGAACAATAGAGAGAGCAGCCCCTAAGGGCCATTTTTGTTGAGAAAAGACATTCCGTGAAGAAGACCGGGTACTATTCATCCTGGGTACTATTCATCCCGAGACCCAAGATTACTATTCATCCCGTGAATCTATTGAGAAAAGGCATTCCATGAAGAAGGTCGAGTACTATTCATCTCGGGTACTATTCATCCCGAGACACGAGATTACTATTCATCTCGTGCTATAAGCTGCGGTTTCATTATTGCAGTAGTTTTTTTTATTTAGGGCTTCCTCCTTCAACTATTAAAGGGGGAAACCCCTCCCCTTGTAACCAAATTGAAAATTCCGCCTCCTTTGGTCTAAAAGCCCTTAGGGGCTGCAGATTTTTCATCTCTCTAGCTTCTCTCTAATTATTCATGCTTATTCTCCTTTATTTATGCTTAATCTCTTATTCTCTCTAGTTTAATTTTGCATAATCTCCCATTCTCTTTTCCTTGTTTCATTCAGCATTCAACCTCTCATTGTCTTAGATTATATTTCTGCATCAATTCTCACATGGTATCAGAGCAGATGGTGATGAAGAGAAAGGATGGAGGCTTGAAGGAAACGTTTGGTGCTTAAAACTGCCTCTCCATTTCAATGGTTTTGGCTTAGCTCAACGTTTTCTGTTCATTCTTAAGCCCCAGCCTTTTCTCCAAGCCATGTTTATAGATCCTTTATGACAATGAGGAGAAGGAAGTGAGGCGTGGTGAAGAACCACAAGAAAAGAAAAGAAATCTGTTAGCTGAAAGCTCCTAGCTGTTGGTATCTTTGGATCCATGGTTTGCTGGGCTCAGATTCTTTTCTCATCATCTCTAAGCCTCATTTGTCTTCTCTAAGTCATTGTTAGTTTTGAATAAGACTCAAAATCGTTTTTTTGTTTCTCTTTAAAACCTTGGATGAATTTTTTAGTTCCATTGGAATAGAAAAGTGAAATCCATTGTAATTTTTGATTCAGATTTACGATTTGGGTGATTCAAAACATGGGAACCATGCTGAATGGTGCTTAATTTCTATAGATCTAATGCACCTAGTGTCGTGGTATATATATGTTTGTTTTATTCTGCTTTTGACAATGAAGATATGAGTTTGGTGGCTGTGGATAATAAACCACAAAAGAGAGAAAGAGATAAGTATGCTACAAGCGCTTAATCCATGGATTCCATGGTTTTGCTGGGCACTTAATCTACTCTCTTTCAACCCCATCTGAAATCTCTAAGTCATCCGTTTAGTGTCTTAAAGCTGTGTTGAAAATCGGTTAAAGGAAGGTGAACCTGGGTTCATTTTGCTCTTATGAGCGTAAATGACCTTGCTGAATCCAAGCTTCCAATTAAAGGGAGGAGAACTTGGGTTCATTTACCTCTTATGAGTGTAAATGACCTTGCTGAATCCAAGCTTCCTTGAGAAAGAGATTTATAGTAAAAGCATCTTCCTTGTGGAAACAAGCATAAACTAAAATTAAATCATCTTCTCTTCGAAAGCCGAGTTGATTCCAGCTAAAGGAAAGAGAACCCTGGTTCATTATGCCCTTGTGGGTAGAAATGGCCTTGTTGAATCCGAATTCCTCTTTTGTTGAGAACCATAGTAAATTTTGCTTAACCCTTATGGATTGAAGCATGTGAAGCTATGATGAATCCGGCTTTAAGGAAAGAGAACCGTGTCTCATTTAGCTCTTATGAGTATACATGAGCATGTTGAATCCAAATTTTCCTTTTAAATCAAAAGAATGAGAACCTTGATGAATCTGTAGCTAGAGACCTAGAGGAATCTAAATCCTTTTAAATAGGGAGAGGAAACCTTAAGGATACTCATGGCTATAGAACCTTGCTGAATCCAAGTTCTTTTGAATAAAATCAGACCTTGGACTACTTTCAAAATATTATAAGTCCTTGGTTCCTTCAATATTTAAATTATTTTTAATTTCTATTCCTTGAATTTAAAGCCGAAGGACCACTTCTAAGCATTGAAGTCCCTGGTTCTTGATTTTGCTCCCTAAGGTGAGTTAGGTCCGTATGAAATTCCTTGAGAATTGAAATACACCTAAGGCCATACATCACCCAAGCCAAAATCATGGTCCGCTTCTTGAAAGCATTTAAGGCCATGATTGTTTTTCAAAAGATGAACTTTAGTCTGATTTCCTTCTTATGAATGTGGAACACATAATGACTTTGGTTCACTTGTTTTTTTCTGGATAAAGTTTTGTTTTGGGGGTTCCTATCTTGTGATAAGAGTACTCACCAAAGACAAAAGCTAAATCCTTTAGATTCCTTTGTGGTGAAGAGCCATGAAGAGAGAAATGCTAGAGCCACTAACCATTGTTGATCTTAGCAGGAAATAGCATCAACAAGGTGTGGAAAAGACCTATGGAAGATAAGGATCGGTCAATTATAGTTGACAGCCAAGAGGCATGTAGTAAATTCATCCAACGACTTAAGTTGATATGAACCTCCTAGGCGTAAGGATCGATTCTGAAGTTGAGAAAGTCGAGGTGTCGAAAATCTGGGGATTTCAGATCATGAGCACGAGCAGGGTGGATCAAGTTCGGGCGCGGAAGAGCTCGGATTTAGCTAAAAACTTATGAGCGCGGAGTTAAGGAGCTGCCTAGGGTGTTCCTCAAGTTTCGGCTCGATCTGACGAGTGAAAGAAGCGAAACAGGGGCAAAGATGTAGCGGATCTGATGGTGATTTTTGGAGCTAAGTGGAATGAATAGCTTTAGTTCGAGAGTTCTGAGCTTCTCTTGAACAGCTGAGTCCTTCCTTTGATGGATTTTCGAACCAAAAGGATGAACGAGTTGGATTTCCCAACTAGTGAACTATCTAGAGAGTTGGATGAAAATAGAAGATAGTTGATTTCAAAGATAGAGTTTACAAGTCTTTAAATTGCTAGGGTTCTGTCTAAATCAGGTTAAATGAAAATGGGCCTAAAGAAAGTAATGGGCCAAAGCTTAAATATAGATATAAATGGGTTCTCTTGTCCAATTGTGATCCATAAGCCTCATTAAAACCTTACTTGCCAAAACCCAGTGGGACAAAAGACAAGTGAAGGAAAATGAGTGCGAATGGATCACAAGCCCATTTATACCTCTTCACAAGCCTGAATCGATACTAAGGCATTGTGGACTGGTGATTCTTCTTCTTGGTTCTGCTTCATCATTCCAGCCACCAATTGGTTGAGTTGTTTGGCCTTGGCTCTGGTTATTGGTCCGGTTGGCATCTCCATTGTCTTAGCAGCTCCGTGATCATCTCCTAGCTCCTCCTCAGCCTTGAGTTCCTCTTCTTTCTCCTTGCTGCTCAGGTTCATATCATCTCCTCCCTCTTGAAAAGGATTTGTCCTCAAATCTGGATCATCTGCAACAAAAGGGATCAAGTCAGACACATTGAAACTGGAACTAACTTCATACTTACCTTGAAGATCGAGTTGATAGGCGTTTTCATTGATCCTCTTAGTGACTGTGAATGGTCCATCAATTCTGGGTATTAGTTTGGACTTCCTCTCAGCTGGGAACCTTTCCTTGCGTAGATGCAACCAAACTTGGTCACCTTCTTCAAATACCACGCTCTTCCTTTGTTAGCTTGGTTAGCATATTGTTTAGTCCTCTTTTCTATGTTCACACGAGCCTTAGCATGAATCTGTTTAACTAGCTCAGCCTTCTTCTTTCCATCTAAGCTGATTCTTTCATTCATAGGTAAAGGGGTTAAATCCAGAGGAGACAAAGGATTAAAGCCATAAACAATCTCAAATGGTGAGTAGTTAGATGCAGAATGAATGGCATGATTATATGCAAATTCGACATGAGGTAAACATTCTTCCCAAGTGCGGATGTTTTTCTTAATTAATGCACTGAGAAGAGTACCTAGAGTCCTATTGACTACCCTCAGTTTGGCCATCCCGAGGATGACATGTAGTTGAGAACACTAGCTTAGTTCCTAGTTTTGACCACACAGTTCTCCAAAAAATGACTTAGAAACTTAGTGTCTCTATCCGATACAATGGTCCTAGGCATGCCATGAAGCTTAACAATCTCCTTAAAGAACAAAGTAGCTATATGAGATGCATCATCAGTCTTATGGCAAGCAATAAAATGGGACATCTTAGAGAATCATTTCACAACTACAAAGATAGAATCCTTTCCAGTTCGAGTTCTTGGCAAACCTACTATGAAATCCATTGAAATGTCAGTCCAAGGATGAGTAGGAATGGGTAAAGGAGTATACAAACCAGTTGGTTGAACCTTAGATTTGGCCTGTTTGCAAGTTGCAGGCCAAATCCTCTCAACATCACGTTTTAGGTGAGGCCAATAAAAATGTTCTGTCACCACCTTAAGTGTCTTAGCATAGCCAAAGTGACCCATCAGACCCCCTCCATGAGCTTCCCTGACTAAAAGATCTCGAACAGAACCGTTAGAAATGCAGAGACGATTATCAAAGAATAAGAAACCATCATGCTGAAAATATTTTCCCCAAGCAAATTTCCCACTTTTGGTAAAGGCTTCCTTAAAATCGTTATCATCAGCATATAGCTCTTTCAAGTGCTCAAATCCAAGCAGTTTAGTTTCCAAAGTGGACAGAAGAGTGTACCTTCGAGAAAGGGCATCAGCCACTACATTCTCCTTACCTTGTTTGTACTTAATGACATAGGAAAATGTCTCAATGAATTCTACCCATCGAGCATGCCTCTTGTTAATCTTATGCTGTCCTCTTAAGTGCTTAAGTGATTGGTGATCAGTATGGATAACGAACTCCTTCGGCCATAGATAGTGCTGCCATTGCTGAAGTGATCTGACCAAAGCGTAGAGCTCCTTATCATAGGTTGGCTAATTTAAGGTTGATCCACTTAGCTTCTCACTGAAATAGGCTATAGGCTTCTTGTCTTGCATCAGTACTGCACCAATCCCTAATCCTGAAGCATCACACTCAATCTCAAAAGTTTTAGTAAAATCAGGGAGAATGAGAATTGGTGCATTAATAAGCTTATCCTTTAAATTCTGGAATGGTTCCTCCTGCAGTTGTTCCCATTTGAAACCAACTTCCTTTTTGATAACTTCGGTAAGTGGTGCAGCAATGGTACTGAAGTTTTTGACAAACCTCCTATAAAAACCGGCAAGTCCATGGAAGTTGCGGACTTCTCCAATTGTGGTCGGACTAGGCCAATCTTTGATGGCTTTAATCTTCTCCTCATCGACCTTAATGCCATCTGCACTAACCACAAAACCTAGAAAGACAAGGTTATCTATACAAAGGAACATTTCTTAAAGTTGGCAAAGAGTCTTTCCTTTCTAAGCACCTCTAGCACAAGACGAACCTGCTCAAAATGATCAATCAAGTTCTTACCATAAATCAAGATGTCATCAAAGTAAACTACCACAAAGACACCAATGTAAGCTCTAAGAATATGATTCATCAATCTCATGAAAGTACTAGGTGCATTAGTGAGACCAAATGGCATAACCAACCACTCATAAAGACCATGCTTAGTTTTAAATGCAGTTTTCCATTCATCCCCTTCCTTCATTCTAATCGTGATGTTGTTTATCGCTCTACAGTCCACACACATACGCCAGCTTCCATCCTTTTTGGGGACAAGGAGTACAGGAACAGCACAAGGACTCATACTTTCACGAATAAAGCCCTTCTCCATCAGGTTCGGCCGACCGCTTCGAAGTTCTTTTGTTTCGTGGGATTGGTTTTCAGACGCTGGTCGGTTTAGAAGAGCAGACCCTGGGACAAAGTCAATCTGATGTTCGATTCCTCTTATAGGTGGTAATCCTTTGGGGATCTCTTCAGGGAATACTTCAGCAAAATCCTGCAAAATTTTAAGCATTTCACTCGGTAATACCGGTGTAAGATCAGTCATAGTGCTAAGCAATTCCTTATAAACAAATAAGAGCACAGATTTATCTGTAGACATAGCACTCTTGACTTCACTATGATGAGCTAAGAAGTTAGACTTCTTTCTGCTAGTATCCTTATTCTTCTTGAGTTGAAGCTGGTCTTGATAGACCTCATTAGGAGTTAAAGGAACTAGAGTGGTTTTTCTGCCCTTTAACACAAAAGAATAGCGATTTGTGTATCCATCATGAATTGCTTTGTGATCAGACTGCCAAGGACGCCCAAGAAGTATGTGTCCTACCTCCATAGGTAGCACATCACATAGTATTTCGTCCTCCTACTTGCCAATAGAGAGTGAAACCAGCACCTGATTCTGCACCTTCATTTCGTCTTTCTCATTTAGCCATTGCAGATTATATGGTTGAGGATGAGGTTGTAGCTTCAGGTTGAGCTTCTTGACCATAGTTTCACTAGCTACATTGGTGCAGCTACCCCCATCGATGATAAGGCTGCACACTTTACCATTTACTAAGCATCTAGTGTGGAACAGATTCTCCCTTTGCTCTTCTTCCATGGGTTTAGACTACAAGCTGAGAGTCCTTCTAGCAACTATGATGTTTCCTTGAACGGGAAATTCTTCACTCTCTTCCATAGGCTCTTCTTCATTCTCATCAGCTGACGCATATTCACCATTGTCCAGAAGTATCATTACTCGAGTGTTAGAGCACTCATTGGCATAATGACCTCGTCCATGGCATTTAAAACAAGTAACATATCTGGATCGAGCTCCTCTTGGTTTAGCATCTATTTCTACATCCGCTTTTCCTTTAGTACTCGTGGTGGCAACCTCTTTGAGCACAGTAGATGGCTTGTAAGTTTGCTAAAACATAGGCTTATCTTCTCTTTTGTACTCAGGTTTTATACTTTGCTGATTACCAAAACTAGACCTTGTTTTGCTTCTCCTTGCAAGTTGCTGCTCTATAAAAGTAGCCTTGTGTAGCATTTCTTCAAGGTCCACATAGTGTTGCATCTCAACTTGATCTTGAATTTCCCTGTTCAGACCTCCTAGAAACCTTGCCATAGTGGCTTCTCTATCTTCTGAGATATCAGCTCGCAACATCAATGTTTCCATTTCTTGAAAGTAGTCTTCCACAGACTTGCTACCTTGCGTTACTCTCCTAAGCCTTTGATGCAGCTCTCTATTGTAATGGCTTGGAACAAACCGTTTCCTTAATAGAGCCTTCATACGCCTCCAACTTTTTATAGGGAGTTCACCCTTGCGCCTTCTAGTTGTGACTAGCTGATCCCACCAACTGAGAGCATAATCATAAAATTCAGTGGCTGCTAGCTTCACCTTACTCTCTTCCGTATAATATTGGCAGTCAAACACCAGCTCAATCTTCTTTTCCCACTCTAAATATGCATCTGGATCATTCTTTCCATGGATTGGTAGAATTTTGAGCTTTAGACCATTAAGTTTGCTAGTTCTTTGATCGGTGGCTACCCGTTGTTGTCTCGGGCTTCTATTGCTATACTGTGAACGATCACTACTATTTCCATAGTAGTCTGTAGCTTCTTCATCATCGTGTTCATACCGATTTGCTCTGGGTGTTCCTCTTCTACCAGAACGATGTTCTGCATCATTTCTTTCTTGTTCAGCATCAGAAAAAGGCCTACGTTCTTGTCGTAGGGCTGTGATCTGTGCAGCCAACATTTGTTCAAACTTGGCTGTCAGGGCTTCAATCGAAGCTTGTTATTGGTTAGCATTTGCTTCGCATCATCAGTCATATTTTCTGGAAAACAACAAGCAAACAAGTCACCAGTAGATTGTTCTTGTAGAAAATTTAGCAGATCTAGGGAAAAACAAGCAGTCACTAACTATATCCAATTATCTCAGCAAGCTTAAAGAAAAAAAAATTAACTAGGAATATGAACAGACAATTCTGCTGGGTTTTAAATCTTCTTAAGATCTATAGAAATAAACTTAAGAACAACCAGATCTAAGGATCAGAAACTCAACTTTCAGATCTCGCTCTGATACCACATGATATGAACCTCCTGGGCGTAAGGATCGATTCTGAAGTTGAGAAAGTCGAGGTGTCGAAAATCTGGGGATTTCAGATCATGAGCACGAGCAGGGTGGATCAAGTTCGGGCGCGGAAGAGCTCGGATTTGGCTAAAAACTTATGAGCGCGGAGTTAAGGAGCTGCCTAGGGTGTTCCTCAAGTTTCGGCTCGATCTGACGAGTGAAAGAAGCGAAACGGGGGCAAAGATGTAGCGGATCTGATGGTGATTTTTGGAGCTAAGTGGAGTGAATAGCTTTAGTTCGAGAGTTCTGAGCTTCTCTTGAACAGCTGAGTCCTTCCTTTGATGGATTTTGGAACCAAAAGGATGAACGAGTTGGATTTCCCAACTAGTGAACTATCTAGAGAGTTGGATGAAAATAGAAGATAGTTGATTTCAAAGATAGAGTTTACAAGTCTTTAAATTGCTAGGGTTCTGTCTAAATCAGGTTAAATGAAAATGGGCCTAAAGAAAGTAATGGGCCAAAGCTTAAATATAGATATAAATGGGTTCTCTTGTCCAATTGTGATCCATAAGCCTCATTAAAACCTTACTTGCCAAAACCCAGTGGGACAAAAGACAAGTGAAGGAAAAAGAGTGCGAATGGATCACAAGCCCATTTATACCTCTTCACAAGCCTGAATCGATACTAAGGCATTGTGGACTGGTGATTCTTCTTCTTGGTTCTGCTTCATCATTCCAGCCACCAATTGGTTGAGTTGTTTGGCCTTGGCTCTGGTTATTGGTCCGGTTGGCATCTCCATTGTCTTAGCAGCTCCGTGATCATCTCCTAGCTCCTCCTCAGCCTTGAGTTCCTCTTCTTTCTCCTTGCTGCTCAGGTTCATATCATAAGTGTACAATGGAGGAATTGCTAAAACTCTTGGTCTCCATCATTAAAACAGGCAAAGAATGTGCTTGGTGATCTAAGTGTGGCATCCGTGATCTCCAAGCAATATATTGATTGAGTGGTGGGAACTCATCAATGAAAAGGGAGTACTCTAATCTCTAAACTCGTATTTTGATTGAATATTTAGACTCTTGTGAATTATTGATCTCATTTCTTATATTTGTAAACCATTTTTTTGCTTTAACCTTCTTAATCCCCTTGGTAACTACTTATGAATTTAAATCTTCTATGAAAGGTTTAAACAAGGAAGGCTGGGACAATTCTTGGTGAGAGGAGTGTTAATTTAGAAGAAGGGGACACATAATGAGAAATGGAGTCAAGAAGTTTTGGGAGCATGTATAGTCAGCAAATGGAGGAGGAGAAGTATCACCCAAGAACGGTTGATGAGAAGAGCTATACACTGAGCTTGGAAAAACCAAAGCGTGAAGTTGAGAAATATGTGGGAAGTATAGGAATAGGTGAATTCATTCCTTGCAGCACAATTCATAAGAGGAAAGGGGAAGAATTCCCTCACTAGCCTTGTTCACAACCCAATAACCAATGGTTTTGAGGACTACGTCTTAGAGTGGTTATCTTCCCTCTCCGTGTTACAAGCTTGATCACATGGGTACATTGATGCATGATCAAGCTTGAGGGGGAGTATGTGAGCACTATAGAGGAAAGGTGAGTGTGTTGATAAAGGCATGTGTTTATGAAGTGTGGTCAAGATGGCAAGGCATGATGCGTTCGGGAAGGTTCTGATCGAAGCAAGTCAGGCAGTAACCAAGCACTCCGAGGCATACCATATGGAGAAACGAAGGCTACCTTAAAAAAGGAGACCGGGAAACGCATATAAGTAGCCAAGCTAAACAAATGGAGAAAAGAAAAAATAATGCCAAGTCATGAGACCAGCTAGATGAGGCACATGAAAACATCAATACCGTCAAAACTATATCCTTGAAGAGGAAGTGAAAAGCAAGCTAAAGCAAGATACTGGCCAAGAAGTGGAAGCTATAGACCGGACAAGAAGAAGCATAGGAAAGTCGATGTGGCTCAAAGCTATCTTTGAAGATCGAGGTACTTAAAGTCTTCACGCTACACTCTCATCCTTGATCATATCCCCTACTCATAGACGTTATGCTCTTTTCCTCATCATAGATTTTTTCCCAAGTGATTTTTTCTATGATGAGGTTTTTACCGAGGTAACGCCTATGTAGGTCCAAGCTTAGTCTTTGTTCACCGACGGCTAAGCTTGAGGGGGAGTATTGAGAAAAGACATTCCGTGAAGAAGATCGGGTACTATTCATCCTGGGTACTAATCATCCCGAGACCCAAGATTACTATTCATCCCGTGAATCTATTGAGAAAAGGCATTCCATGAAGAAGGTCGAGTACTATTCATCTCGGGTACTATTCAGACACGAGATTACTATTCATCTCTGTAAGCTCATTATTCTGTAGTTTTTTTTTTTTTTTTTTTTTTTTTTCTTTTTTATAAAAAGGGAAATTCCTCCTTGTAACCTAATTGAAAATTCCGCCTCCTTTGCTCTAAAAGCCCTTAGGGGCTGCAGATTTCTCATCTCTCTAGCTTCTCTCTAATTATTCATGCTTATTCTCCTTTATTTATGCTTAATCTCTTATTCTCTCTAGTTTAATTTTGCATAATCTCCCATTCTCCTTTCCTTGTTTCATTCAGCATTCAACCTCTCATTCTCTTAGTTTATATTTCTGCATCAATTCTCACAATTTTAAGCCAAAGGAGGCGCAAATAGTGATTAGGTTACAAGGGGAGGGGTTTCCTCCTATCGTTGAAGGAGGAAGCCCTAAATAAAAAAACTGCAGCAATAATGAAAATGCAGCTTACAACACGGGATGAATAGTAATCTCGTGTCTCAGGATGAATAGTACCCGAGATGAATAGTACCCGACCTTCTTCATGGAATACGTTTTCTCAATAGATTCACGGGATGAATAGTAATCTCGGGTCTCAGGATGAATAGTACCCGAGATGAATAGTACCCGACCTTCTTCACGGAATGCCTTTTCTCAATAGTCGGATCTCTTACAACTGCTTTGAGATGTTCAAGATCCAGTACACAGAGCCATTGTAGGCTTTGAAGAGGGTTTTACTGATGCAACTTCATCAAAGACTTAGATTCATCCTTTTAGTACTCTTGATGATGTGATTAAGCATGTTACCAAGGTGAAGAAGCAATTAAAAGTAAGAAACAAGCATTATAGCTTATCCCACAATTCTGTTAGTTCTTAGAATCTCATAAGAGTTTCTAATGGTGAATATGGAGGGTTGTAGCAAGAAGACACATATGGAGGCTTAAATAACACCTATTGATGTGAAAATGAAGAATCAATGGTTTTATTGACATGGATTTGGTAATTTTAGCTTACATACCTAAAAAAAGAGTTATGAACCTTCAAGATACAAATAAGAGTGAATAGAAGTGTTGAACTGTAACAAAAGGACTTGGATCTCTTACAACTGCTTTGAGATGTTGAAGATCCAGTACACAGAACCATTGTAGGCTTTGAAGAGGGTTAAAGTGATCAAACTTCATCAAAGGCTTAGATTCAGCTTTTTAGCACTCTTGATGATGTGATTAAGCATGTTACCAAGGTGTAGAAGCAATTAAAAGTAAGAAACAAGCATTATAGCTTATCCCATAATTCTGTTAGTTCTTAGAATCTCATAAAAGTTTCTAATGGTGAATATGGAGGGTTGTAGCAAGAAGACACATATGGAGGCTTAAATAACACCTATTGATGTGAATATGAAGAATCAATGGTTTCATTGACATGGATTTGGTAATTTTTAGCTTATATACCTAAAAAAGAGTTATGAACATTCAAGATACAAATAAGAGTGAATAGAAGTGTTGAACTGTAACAAAAGGACTTGGATCTCCTACACCTGCGTTGAGATGTTCAAGATCCAATATACAAAGCCATTTTAGGCTTTGAAGAGGGTTTGACTGATGCAACTTCATCAAGACTTAGATTCATCCTTTTAGCACTCTTGATGATGTGATTAAGCATGTTACCAAGGTGTAGAAGCAATTCAAAGTAAGAAACAAGCATTATAGCTTATCCCATAATTCTGTTAGTTCTTTGAATCTCATAGGAGTTCTTAATGGTGAATATGGAGAGTGGTAGCAAGAAGACACATGTGGAGGCTTAAACAACACCTACTAATCTGAAAATGAAGAATCAATGGTTTGTTTGACATGGATTTGGCCATTTTTAGCTGATATACCTAAAAACAGAGTTATGAACCTTGAAGATACAAATAAGAGTGAATAGAGGTGTTGAACTGTAACCAAAGGAGTCGGATCTCTTACAACTGATTTCAGATGTTCAAGATCCAGTACACAGAACCATTGTAGGCTTTGAAGAGGGTTAAAGTGATCAAACTTCATCAAAGCCTTAAATTCAGCTTTTTGGCACTTTTGATGATGTGATTAAGAATGCAACCAAAGTGTAGAAGCAAGTTAAAGTAAAAAACAAGCATTATAGCTTTTCCTATAATTCTGTTAGTTCTTACAATCTCATAAGAGTTTCTAATGGTGAATATGGAGGGTTGTAGAAAGAAGACACATATGGAGGCTTAAATAACACCTATTGATGTGAATATGAAGAATCAATGGTTTCATTGACATGGATTTGGCCATTTTTAGCTGATATACCTAAAAACAGAGTTATGAACCTTGAAGATACAAATAAGAGTGAATAGAGGTGTTGAACTGTAACCAAAGGAGTCGGATCTCTTACAACTGCTTTGAGATGTTCAAGATCCAGTACATAGGGCCATTTTAGGCTTTGTAGAGGGTTTGACTGATGAAACTTCATCAAAGGCTTAGATTCAGCCTTTTAGGACTCTTGATGATGTCATTAAGCATGCTACCAAGGTGTAAAAGCAAGTAAACGTAAGAAACAAGCATTATAACTTATCCCATAGTTCTGTTAGTTCTTAGAATCTCATAGGAGTTTCTTATGGTGAATATGGAGAGTTGTAGCAAGAAGACACTTATGGCGGTATAAACAACACCTATTAATGTGAAAATGAAGAATCAATGGTTTCATTGACATGGATTTGGCCATTTTTAGCTGATATACCTAAAAAAGAGTTATGAACCTTCAAGATACAAATAAGAGTGAATAGAAGTATTGAACTGTAACCAAAGGAGTTGGATCTCTTACACCTGCTTTGAGATGTTCAAGATCCAGTACACAGAGCCATTGTAGGCTTTGAAGATGGTTTGACTGATGCAACTTCATCAAAGACTTAGATTCATCCTTTTAGCACTCTTGATGATGTGCTTAAGCATGTTACCAAGGTGTAGAAGCAATTAAAAGTAAGAAACAAGCATTATAGCTTATCCCATAATTCTATTAGTTCTTAGAATCTCATAGGAGTTTCTAATGGTGAATATGGAGAGTTGTAGCAAGAAGACACATATAGAGGCTTAAACAACACCTATTGATGTGAAAATGAAGAATCAATGGTTTCATTGACATGGATTTGGCAATTTTTGGCTGATATACCTAAAAACAGAGTTATGAACCTTCAAGATACAAATAAGAGTTAATAGAGCTGTTGAACTGTAACCAAAGAAGTTAGATCTATTACAACTGCTTTGAGATGTTCAAGATCCAGTACACAGAGCCATTGTAGGCTTTGAAGAGGGTTTGACTGATGCAACTTCATCAAAGACTTAGATTCATCCTTTTAGCACTCTTCATGATGTGATTAAGCATGTTACCAAGGTGTAGAAGAGATTAAAAGTAAGAAACATGCATTATAGCTTATTCCATAATTCTGTTAGTTCTTTGAATCTCATAGGAGTTCTTAATGGTGAATATGGAGAGTGGTAGCAAGAAGACACATGTGGAGGCTTAAACAACACCTATTGATGTGAAAATGAAGAATCAATGGTTTCATTGACATGGATTTGGCCATTTTTAGCTGATATACCTAAAAACAGAGTTATGAACCTTGAAGATACAAATAAGAGTGAATAGAGGTGTTGAACTGTAACCAAAGGAGTCGGATCTCTTACAACTGCTTTGAGATGTTCAAGATCTAGTACACAGAACCATTGTAGGCTTTGAAGAGGGTTAAAGTGATCAAACTTCATCAAAGGCTTAAATTCAGCTTTTTGGCACTTTTGATGATGTGATTAAGAATGCTACCAAAGTGTAGAAGCAAGTTAAAGTAAAAAACAAGCATTATAGCTTTTCCTATAATTCTGTTAGTTCTTAGAATCTCATAAGAGTTTCTAATGGTGAATATGGAGGGTTGTAGCAAGAAGACACATATGGAGGCTTAAATAACACCTATTGATGTGAATATGAAGAATCAATGGTTTCATTGACATGGATTTGGTAGTTTTTAGCGTACATACCTAAAAAAAGAGTTATGAACCTTCAAGATACAAATAAGAGTGAATAGAAGCGTTGAACTGTAACAAAAGGACTTGGATCTCTTACAACTGCTTTGAGATGTTCAAGATCCAGTACATAGAGCCATTTTAGGCTTTGTAGAGGGTTTGACTGATGAAACTTCATCAAAGGCTTAGATTCAGCCTTTTAGCACTCTTGATGATGTCATTAAGCATGCTACCAAGGTGTTAAAGCAAGTAAAAGTAAGAAACAAGCATTATAGCTTATCCCATAGTTTTGTTAGTTCTTAGAATCTCATTGGAGTTTCTAATGGTGAATATAGAGAGTTGTAGCAAGAAGACACATATGGAGGCTTAAACAACACCTATTGATGTGAAAATGAAGAATCAATGGTTTCATTGACATGGATTTGGCCATTTTTAGCTGATATACCTAAAAACAGAGTTTAGAACCTTCAAGATACAAATAAGAGTGAATAGAGGTGTTGAACTGTAACCAAAGGAGTCGGATCTCTTACAACTGGTTTGAGATGTTCAAGATCCAGTACACAGAGCCATTGTAGGCTTTGAAGAGGGTTTGACTGATGCAACTTCATCAAGACTTAGATTCATCCTTTTAGCACTCTTGATGATGTGATTAAGCATGTTACCAAGGTGTAGAAGCAATTAAAAGTAAGAAACAAGCATTATAGCTTATCCCATAATTCTGTTAGTTCTTTGAATCTCATAGGAGTTCTTAATGGTGAATATGGAGAGTGGTAGCAAGAAGACACATGTGGAGGCTTAAACAACACCTATTGATGTGAAAATGAAGAATCAATGGTTTCATTGACATGGATTTGTCCATTTTTAGCTGATATACCTAAACCCAGAGTTATGAACCTTCAAGATACAAATAAGAGTGAATAGAAGCGTTGAACTGTAACAAAAGGACTTGGATATCTTACAACTGCTTTGAGATGTTCAAGATCTAGTACATAGAGCCATTTTAGGCTTTGTAGAGGGTTTGACTAATGAAACTTCATCAAAGGCTTAGATTCAGCCTTTTAGCACTCTTGATGATGTCATTAAGCATGCTACCAAGGTGTAAAAGCAAGTAAAATTAAGAAACAAGCATTATAGCTTATCCCATAGTTCTATTAGTTCTTAGAATCTCATAGGAGTTTCTAATGGTGAATATAGAGAGTTGTAGCAAGAAGACACATATGCAGGCTTAAACAACACCTATTGATGTGAAAATGAAGAATCAATGGTTTCATTGACATGGATTTGGCCATTTTTAGCTGATATACCTAAAAACAGAGTTTAGAACCTTCAAGATACAAATAAGAGTGAATAGAGGTGTTGAACTGTAACCAAAGGACTCGGATCTCTTACAACTGCTTTGAGATATTCAAGATCCAGTACACAGAGCCATTGTAGGCTTTGAAGAGGGTTTGACTGATGCAACTTCATCAAGACTTAGATTCATCCTTTTAGCACTCTTGATGATGTGATTAAGCATGTTACCAAGGTGTAGAAGCAATTAAAAGTAAGAAACAAGCATTATAGCTTATCCCATAATTCTGTTAGTTCTTTGAATCTCATAGGAGTTCTTAATGGTGAATATGGAGAGTGGTAGCAAGAAGACACATGGGGAGGCTTAAACAACACCTACTAATGTGAAAATGAAGAATCAATGGTTTCATTGACATGGATTTGGCCATTTTTAGCTGATATACCTAAAAACAGAGTTATGAACCTTGAAGATACAAATAAGAGTGAATAGAGGTGTTGAACTGTAACCAAAGGAGTCGGATCTCTTACAACTGCTTTGAGATGTTCAAGATCTAGTACATAGAGCCATTTTAGGCTTTGTAGAGGGTTTGACTGATGAAACTTCATCAAAGGTTTAGATTCAGCCTTTTAGCACTCTTGATGATGTCATTAAGCATGCTACCAAGGTGTAAAAGCAAGTAAAATTAAGAAACAAGCATTATAGCTTATCCCATAGTTCTGTTAGTTCTTAGAATCTTATAGGAGTTTCTAATGGTGAATATAGAGAGTTGTAGCAAGAAGACACATATGCAGGCTTAAACAACACCTATTGATGTGAAAATGAAGAATCAATGGTTTCATTGACATGGATTTGGCCATTTTTAGCTGATATACCTAAAAACAGAGTTTAGAACCTTCAAGATACAAATAAGAGTGAATAGAGGTGTTGAACTGTAACCAAAGGAGTCGGATCTCTTACAACTGCTTTGAGATGTTCAAGATCCAGTACACAGAGCCATTGTAGGCTTTGAAGAGGGTTTGACTGATGCAACTTCATCAAGACTTAGATTCATCCTTTTAGAACTCTTGATGATGTGATTAAGCATGTTACCAAGGTGTAGAAGCAATTAAAAGTAAGAAACAAGCATTATAGCTTATCCCATAATTCTGTTAGTTCTTTGAATCTCATAGGAGTTCTTAATGGTGAATATGGAGATTGGTAGCAAGAAGACACATGTGGAGGCTTAAACAACACCTATTGATGTGAAAATGAAGAATCAATGGTTTCATTGACATGGATTTGGTAATTTTTAGCGTACATACCTAAAAAAAGAGTTATGAACCTTCAAGATAGAAATAAGAGTGAATACAAGCGTTGAACTGTAACAAAAGGACTTGTATCTCTTACAACTGCTTTGAGATGTTCAAGATCCAGTACATAGAGCCATTTTAGGCTTTGTAGAGGGTTTGACTGATGAAACTTCATCAAAGGCTTAGATTCAGCCTTTTAGCACTCTTGATGATGTCATTAAGCATGCTACCAAGGTATTAAATCAAGTAAAAGTAAGAAACAAGCATTATAGCTTATCCCATAGTTCTGTTAGTTCTTAGAATCTCATAGGAGTTTCTAATGGTGAATATAGAGAGTTGTAGCAAGAAGACACATATGGAGGCTTAAACAACACCAATTGATGTGAAAATGAAGACTCAATGGTTTCATTGACATGGATTTGGCCATTTTTAGCTGATATACCTAAAAACAGAGTTTAGAACCTTCAAGATACAAATAAGAGTGAATAGAGGTGTTGAATACAAAGGACTCGGATCTCTTACAACTGCTTTGAGATGTTCAAGATCCAGTACACAGAGCCATTGTAGGCTTTGAAGAGGGTTTGACTGATGCAACTTCATCAAGACTTAGATTCATCCTTTTAGCACTCTTGATGATGTGATTAAGCATGTTACCAAGGTGTAGAAGCAATTAAAAGTAAGAAACAAGCATTATAGCTTATCCCATAATTCTGTTAGTTCTTTGAATCTCATAGGAGTTCTTAATGGTGAATATGGAGAGTGGTAGCAAGAAGACACATGGGGAGGCTTAAACAACACCTACTAATGTGAAAATGAAGAATCAATGGTTTCATTGACATGGATTTGGCCATTTTTAGCTGATATACCTAAAAACAGAGTTATGAACCTTGAAGATACAAATAAGAGTGAATAGAGGTGTTGAACTGTAACCAAAGGAGTCGGATCTCTTACAACTGCTTTGAGATGTTCAAGATCTAGTACATAGAGCCATTTTAGGCTTTGTAGAGGGTTTGACTGATGAAACTTCATCAAAGGTTTAGATTCAGCCTTTTAGCACTCTTGATGATGTCATTAAGCATGCTACCAAGGTGTAAAAGCAAGTAAAATTAAGAAACAAGCATTATAGCTTATCCCATAGTTCTGTTAGTTCTTAGAATCTTATAGGAGTTTCTAATGGTGAATATAGAGAGTTGTAGCAAGAAGACACATATGCAGGCTTAAACAACACCTATTGATGTGAAAATGAAGAATCAATGGTTTCATTGACATGGATTTGGCCATTTTTAGCTGATATACCTAAAAACAGAGTTTAGAACCTTCAAGATACAAATAAGAGTGAATAGAGGTGTTGAACTGTAACCAAAGGAGTCGGATCTCTTACAACTGCTTTGAGATGTTCAAGATCCAGTACACAGAGCCATTGTAGGCTTTGAAGAGGGTTTGACTGATGCAACTTCATCAAGACTTAGATTCATCCTTTTAGAACTCTTGATGATGTGATTAAGCATGTTACCAAGGTGTAGAAGCAATTAAAAGTAAGAAACAAGCATTATAGCTTATCCCATAATTCTGTTAGTTCTTTGAATCTCATAGGAGTTCTTAATGGTGAATATGGAGATTGGTAGCAAGAAGACACATGTGGAGGCTTAAACAACACCTATTGATGTGAAAATGAAGAATCAATGGTTTCATTGACATGGATTTGGTAATTTTTAGCGTACATACCTAAAAAAAGAGTTATGAACCTTCAAGATAGAAATAAGAGTGAATACAAGCGTTGAACTGTAACAAAAGGACTTGTATCTCTTACAACTGCTTTGAGATGTTCAAGATCCAGTACATAGAGCCATTTTAGGCTTTGTAGAGGGTTTGACTGATGAAACTTCATCAAAGGCTTAGATTCAGCCTTTTAGCACTCTTGATGATGTCATTAAGCATGCTACCAAGGTATTAAATCAAGTAAAAGTAAGAAACAAGCATTATAGCTTATCCCATAGTTCTGTTAGTTCTTAGAATCTCATAGGAGTTTCTAATGGTGAATATAGAGAGTTGTAGCAAGAAGACACATATGGAGGCTTAAACAACACCAATTGATGTGAAAATGAAGACTCAATGGTTTCATTGACATGGATTTGGCCATTTTTAGCTGATATACCTAAAAACAGAGTTTAGAACCTTCAAGATACAAATAAGAGTGAATAGAGGTGTTGAACTGTAACCAAAGGAGTCGGATCTCTTACAACTGCTTTGAGATGTTCAAGATCCAGTACACAGAGCCCTTGTAGGCATTGAAGAGGGTTTGACTGATGCAACTTCATCAAGACTTAGATTCATCCTTTTAGCACTCTTGATGATGTGATTAAGCATGTTACCAAGGTGTAGAAGCAATTAAACGTAAGAAACAAGCATTATAGCTTATCCCATAATTCTGTTAGTTCTTTGAATCTCATAGGAGTTCTTAATGGTGAATATGGAGAGTGGTAGCAAGAAGACACATGTGGAGGCTTAAACAACACCTATTGATGAGAAAATGAAGAATCAATGGTTTCATTGACATGGATTTGGCCATTTTTAGCTGATATACCTAAAAACAGAGTTATGAACCTTGAAGATACAAATAAGAGTGAATAGAGGTGTTGAACTGTAACCAAAGGAGTCGGATCTCTTACAACTGCTTTGAGATGTTCAAGATCCAGTACACAGAACCATTGTAGGCTTTGAAGAGGGTTAAAGTGATCAAACTTCATCAAAGACTTAGATTCAGCTTTTTTAGCACTCTTGATGATGTGATTAAGCATGCTACCAAAGTGTAGAAGCAAGTTAAAGTAAAAAACAAGCATTATAGCTTTTCCTATAATTCTGTTAGTTCTTAGAATCTCATAAGAGTTTCTAATGGTGAATATGAAGGGTTGTAGCAAGAAGACACATATGAAGACTTAAATAACACCTATTGATGTGAATATGAAGAATCAATGGTTTCATTGACATGGATTTGGTAATTTTTAGCTTATATACCTAAAAAAAGAGTTATGAACCTTCAAGATACAACTAAGAGTGAATAGAATTGTTGACCTGTAACAAAAGGACTTGGAACTCTTACAACTGCTTTGAGATGTTCGAGATCCAGTACATAGAGCCATTTTAGGCTTTGTAGAGGGTTTGACTGATGAAACTTCATCAAAGGCTTAGATTCAGCCTTTTAGCACTCTTGATGATGTCATTAAGCATGTTACCAAGGTGTAAAAGCAAGTAAAAGTAAGAAACAAGCATTATAGCTTATCCCATAGTTCTGTTAGTTCTTAGAATCTCATAGGAGTTTCTTATGGTGAATATGGAGAGTTGTAGCAAGAAGACACATATGGCGGTATAAACAACACCTATTAATGTGAAAATGAAGAATCAATGGTTTCATTGACATGGATTTGGCCATTTTTAGCTGATATACCTAAAAAAGAGTTATGAACCTTCAAGATACAAATAAAAGTGAATAGAAGTATTGAACTGTAACCAAAGGAGTTGAATCTCTTACACCTGCCTTGAGATGTTCAAGATCCAGTACACAGAGCCATTGTAGGCTTTAAAGAGGGTCTGACTGATGCAACTTCATCAAAGACTTAGATTCATCCTTTTAGCACTCTTGATGATGTGATTAAGCATGTTACCAAGGTGTAGAAGCAATTAAAAGTAAGAACAAGCATTCTAGCTTATCCCATAATTCTATTAGTTCTTAGAATCTCATAGGAGTTCCTAATGGTGAATATGGAGAGTTGTAGCAAGAAGACACATATGGAGGCTTAAACAACACCTATTGATGTGAAAATGAAGAATGAATGGTTTCATTGACATGGATTTGGCCATTTTTAGCTGATATATCTAAAAACAGAGTTATGAACCTTCAAGATACAAATAAGAGTTAATAGGGGTGTTGAACTGTAACCAAAGAAGTTAGATCTATTACAACTGCTTTGAGATGTTCAAGATCGAGTACACAGAGCCATTGTAGGCTTTGAAGAGGGTTTGACTGATGCAACTTCATCAAAGACTTAGATTCATCCTTTTGGCACTCTTGATGATGTGATTAAGCATGTTACCAAGGTGTAGAAGAGATTAAAAGTAAGAAACAAGCATTATAGCTTATCCCATAATTCTGTTAGTTCTTTGAATCTCATAGGAGTTCTTAATATTGAATATGGAGAGTGGTAGCAAGAAGACACATGTGGAGGCTTAAACAACACCTATTGATGTGAAAATGAAGAATTAATGGTTTCATTGACATGGATTTGGCCATTTTTAGCTAATATACCTATAAACAGAGTTATGAACCTTGAAGATACAAATAAGAGTGAATAGAGGTGTTGATTTGTAACCAAAGGAGTCGGATCTCTTACAACTTCTTTGAGATGTCCAAGATCCAGTACACAGAACCATTGTAGGTTTTGAAGAGTGTTAAAGTGATCAAACTTCATCAAAGGCTTAGATTCAGCTTTTTAGCACTCTTGATGATGTGATTAAGCATGCTACCAAAGTGTAGAAGCAAGTTAAAGTAAAAAACAAGCATTATAGCTTTTCCTATAATTCTGTTAGTTGTTAGAATCACATAAGAGTTTCTAATGGTGAATATGGAGGGTTGTAGCAAGAAGACACATATGGAGGCTTAAATAACACCTATTGATGTGAATATGAAGAATCAATGGTTTCATTGACATGGATTTGGTAATTTTTAGCGTACATACCTAAAAAAAGAGTTATGAACCTTCAAGATACAAATAAGAGTGAATAGAAGCGTTGAACTGTAACAAAAGGACTTGGATCTCTTACAACTGCTTTGAGATGTTCAAGATCCAGTACATAGAGCCATTTTAGGCTTTGTAGAGGGTTTGACTGATGAAACTTCATCAAAGCCTTAGATTCAGCCTTTTAGCGCTCTTGATGATGTCATTAAGCATGCTACCAAGGTATTAAATCAAGTAAAAGTAAGAAACAAGCATTATAGCTTATCCCATAGTTCTGTTAGTTCTTAGAATCTCATAGGAGTTTCTAATGGTGAATATAGAGAGTTGTAGCAAGAAGACACATATGGAGGCTTAAACAACACCAATTGATGTGAAAATGAAGACTCAATGGTTTCATTGATATGGATTTGGCCATTTTTAGCTGATATACCTAAAAACAGAGTTTAGAACCTTCAAGATACAAATAAGAGTGAATAGAGGTGTTGATTTGTAACCAAAGGAGTCGGATCTCTTACAACTGCTTTGAGATGTTCAAGATCCAAAGACACAGAGCCATTGTAGGCTTTGAAGAGGGTTTGACTGATGCAACTTCATCAAAGACTTAGATTCATCCTTTTAGCACTCTTCATGATGTGATTAAGCATGTTACCAAGGTGTAGAAGAGATTAAAAGTAAGAAACAAGCATTATAGCTTATCCCATAATTCTGTTAGTTCTATGAATCTCATAGGAGTTCTTAATGGTGAATATGGAGAGTGGTAGCAAGAAGACACATGTGGAGGCTTAAACAACACCTATTGATGTGAAAATGAAGAATCAATAGTTTCATTGACATGGATTTGGCCATTTTTAGCTGATATACCTAAAAACAGAGTTATGAACGTTCAAGATACAAATAAGAGTGAATAGAGGTGTTGAACTGTAACCAAAGGAGGCGGATCGCTGACAACTGCTTTGAGATGTTCAAGATCCAGTACACAGAGCCATTGTAGGCTTTGAAGAGGGTTTGACTGATGCAACTTCATCAAGACTTAGATTCATCCTTTTAGCACTCTTGATGATGTGATTAAGCATGTTACCAAGGTGTAGAAGCAATTAAAAGTAAGAAACAAGCATTATAGCTTATCCCATAATTCTGTTAGTTCTTTGAATCTCATAGGAGTTCTTAATGGTGAATATGGAGAGTGGTAGCAAGAAGACACATGGGGAGGCTTAAACAACACCTACTAATGTGAAAATGAAGAATCAATGGTTTGATTGACATGGATTTGGCCATTTTTAGCTGATATACCTAAAAACAGAGTTATGAACCTTGAAGATACAAATAAGAGTGAATAGAGGTGTTGAACTGTAACCAAAGGAGTCGGATCTCTTACAACTGCTTTGAGATGTTCAAGATCTAGTACATAGAGCCATTTTAGGCTTTGTAGAGGGTTTGACTGATGAAACTTCATCAAAGGTTTAGATTCAGCCTCTTTAGCACTCTTGATGATGTCATTAAGCATGCTACCAAGGTGTAAAAGCAAGTAAAATTAAGAAACAAGCATTATAGCTTATCCCATAGTTCTGTTAGTTCTTAGAATCTTATAGGAGTTTCTAATGGTGAATATGGAGAGTTGTAGCAAGAAGACACATATGGAGGCTTAAACAACACCTATTGATGTAAATATGAAGAATCAATGGTTTCATTCACAAGGATTTGGCCATTTTTAGCTGATATACCTAAAAACAGAGTTATGAACCTTCAAGATACAAATAAGAGTGAATAGAGGTGTTGAACTGTAACCAAAGGAGTCGGATCTCTTACAACTGCTTTGAGATGTTCAAGATCCAATACACAGAGCCATTGTAAGCTTTGTAGAGGGTTTGACTGATGCAACTTCATCAAAGACTTAGATTCATCCTTTTAGAACTCTTGATGATGTGATTAAGCATGTTACCAAGGTGTAGAAGCAATTAAAAGTAAGAAACAAGCATTATAGCTTATCCCATAATTCTGTTAGTTCTTTGAATCTCATAGGAGTTCTTAATGGTGAATATGGAGATTGGTAGCAAGAAGACACATGTGGAGGCTTAAACAACACCTATTGATGTGAAAATGAAGAATCAATGGTTTCATTGACATGGATTTGGTAATTTTTAGCGTACATACCTAAAAAAAGAGTTATGAACCTTCAAGATACAAATAAGAGTGAATAGAAGCGTTGAACTGTAACAAAAGGACTTGGATCTCTTACAACTGCTTTGAGATGTTCAAGATCCAAGTACATAGAGCCATTTTAGGCTTTGTAGAGGGTTTGACTGATGAAACTTCATCAAAGGCTTAGATTCAGCCTTTTAGCACTCTTGATGATGTCATTAAGCATGCTACCAAGGTATTAAATCAAGTAAAAGTAAGAAACAAGCATTATAGCTTATCCCATAGTTCTGTTAGTTCTTAGAATCTCATAGGAGTTTCTAATGGTGAATATAGAGAGTTGTAGCAAGAAGACACATATGGAGGCTTAAACAACACCAATTGATGTGAAAATGAAGACTCAATGGTTTCATTGACATGGATTTGGCCATTTTTAGCTGATATACCTAAAAACAGAGTTTAGAACCTTCAAGATACAAATAAGAGTGAATAGAGGTGTTGAACTGTAACCAAAGGAGTCGGATCTCTTACAACTGCTTTGAGATGTTCAAGATCCAGTACACAGAGCCATTGTAGGCTTTGAAGAGGGTTTGACTGATGCAACTTCATCAAGACTTAGATTCATCCTTTTAGCACTCTTGATGATGTGATTAAGCATGTTACCAAGGTGTAGAAGCAATTAAACGTAAGAAACAAGCATTATAGCTTATCCCATAATTCTGTTAGTTCTTTGAATCTCATAGGAGTTCTTAATGGTGAATATGGAGAGTGGTAGCAAGAAGACACATGTGGAGGCTTAAACAACACCTATTGATGTGAAAATGAAGAATCAATGGTTTCATTGACATGGATTTGGCCATTTTTAGCTGATATACCTAAAAACAGAGTTATGAACCTTCAAGATACAAATAAGAGTGAATAGAGGTGTTGAACTGTAACCAAAGGAGTCGGATCTCTTACAACTGCTTTGAGATGTTCAAGATCCAGTACACAGAACCATTGTAGGCTTTGAAGAGGGTTAAAGTGATCAAACTTCATCAAAGGCTTAGATTCAGCTTTTTAGCACTCTTGATGATGTGATTAAGCATGCTACCAAAGTGTAGAAGCAAGTTAAAGTAAAAAACAAGCATTATAGCTTTTCCTATAATTCTGTTAGTTCTTAGAATCTTATAAGAGTTTCTAATGGTGAATATGAAGGGTTGTAGCAAGAAGACACATATGAAGACTTAAATAACACCTATTGATGTGAAAATGAAGAATCAATGGTTTCATTGACATGGATTTGGCCATTTTTAGCTAATATACCTATAAACAGAGTTATGAACCTTGAAGATACAAATAAGAGTGAATAGAGGTGTTGATTTGTAACCAAAGGAGTCGGATCTCTTACAACTTCTTTGAGATGTCCAAGATCCAGTACACAGAACCATTGTAGGTTTTGAAGAGTGTTACAGTGATCAAACTTCATCAAAGGCTTAGATTCAGCTTTTTAGCACTCTTGATGATGTGATTAAGCATGCTACCAAAGTGTAGAAGCAAGTTAAAGTAAAAAACAAGCATTATAGCTTTTCCTATAATTCTGTTAGTTGTTAGAATCACATAAGAGTTTCTAATGGTGAATATGGAGGGTTGTAGCAAGAAGACACATATGGAGGCTTAAATAACACCTATTGATGTAACCAAAGAAGTTAGATCTATTACAACTGCTTTGAGATGTTCAAGATCCAGTACACAGAGCCATTGTAGGCTTTGAAGAGGGTTTGACTGATGCAACTTCATCAAAGACTTAGATTCATCCTTTTAGCACTCTTCATGATGTGATTAAGCATGTTACCAAGGTGTAGAAGAGATTAAAAGTAAGAAACAAGCATTATAGCTTATCCCATAATTCTGTTAGTTCTATGAATCTCATAGGAGTTCTTAATGGTGAATATGGAGAGTGGTAGCAAGAAGACACATGTGGAGGCTTAAACAACACCTATTGATGTGAAAATGAAGAATCAATGGTTTCATTGACATGGATTTGGCCATTTTTAGCTGATATACCTAAAAACAGAGTTATGAACCTTCAAGATACAAATAAGAGTGAATAGAGGTGTTGAACTGTAACCAAAGGAGACGGATCTCTTACAACTGCTTTGAGATGTTCAAGATCCAAAGACACAGAGCCATTGTAGGCTTTGAAGAGGGTTTGACTGATGCAACTTCATCAAAGACTTAGATTCATCCTTTTAGCACTCTTGATGATGTGATTAAGCATGTTACCAAGGTGTAGAAGCAATTAAAAGTAAGAAACAAGCATTATAGCTTATCCCATAATTCTGTTAGTTCTTTGAATCTCATAGGAGTTCTTAATGGTGAATATGGAGAGTGGTAGCAAGAAGACACATGTGGAGGCTTAAACAACACCTATTGATGTGAAAATGAAGAATCAATGGTTTCATTGACATGGATTTGGCCATTTTTAGCTGATATACCTAAAAACAGAGTTATGAACCTTCAAGATACAAATAAGAGTGAATAGAAGTGTTGTACTGTAACAAAAGGACGTGGATCTCTTACAACTGCTTTGAGATGTTCAAGATCCAGTACATAGAGCCACTTTAGGCTTTGTAGAGGGTTTGACTGATGCAACTTCATCAAAGGCTTAGATTCAGCCTTTTACCACTCTGGATGATGTCATTAAGCATGCTACCAAGGTGTAAAAGCAAGTAAAAGTAAGAAACAAGCATTATAGCTTATCCCATAGTTATGTTCGTTCTTAGAATCTCATAGGAGTTTCTAATGGTGAATATAGAGAGTTGTAGCAAGAAGACACATATGCAGGCTTAAACAACACCTATTGATGTGAAAATGAAGAATCAATGGTTTCATTGACATGGATTTGGCCATTTTTAGCTGATATACCTAAAAACAGAGTTTATGAACCTTCAAGATACAAATAAGAGTGAATAGAGGTGTTGAACTGTAACCAAAGGACTCGGATCTCTTACAACTGCTTTGAGATATTCAAGATCCAAAGTACACAGAGCCATTGTAGGCATTGAAGAGGGTTTGACTGATGCAACTTCATCAAAGACTTAGATTCATCCTTTTAGCACTCTTGATGATGTGTGTAAGCATGTTACCAAGGTGTAGAAGCAATTAAAAGTAAGAAACAAGCATTATAGCTTATCCCATAATTCTGTTAGTTCTTTGAATCTCATAGGAGTTCTTAATGGTGAATATGGAGAGTGGTAGAAAGAAGACACATGTGGAGGCTTAAACAACACCTATTGATGTGAAAATGAAGAATCAATGGTTTCATTGACATGGATTTGGCCATTTTTAGCTGATATACCTAAAAACAGAGTTATGAACGTTCAAGATACAAATAAGAGTGAATAGAGGGGTTGAACTGTAACCAAAGGAGTCGGATCTGTTACAACTGCTTTGAGATGTTCAAGATCTAGTACATAGAGCCATTGTAGGCATTGAAGAGGGTTTGACTGATGCAACTTCATCAAAGACTTAGATTCATCCTTTTAGCACTCTTGATGATGTGTGTAAGCATGTTACCAAGGTGTAGAAGCAATTAAAAGTAAGAAACAAGCATTATAGCTTATCCCATAATTCTGTTAGTTCTTTGAATCTCATAGGAGTTTCTAATGGTGAATTTAGGAGTTGTAGCAAGAAGACACATATGGAGGCTTAAACAACACCTATTGATGTGAATATGAAGAATCAATGGTTTCATTGACAAGGATTTGGCCATTTTTAGCTGATATACCTAAAAACAGAGTTATGAACCTTCAAGATACAAATAAGAGTGAATAGAGGTGTTGAACTGTAACCAAAGGAGTCGGATCTCTTACAACTGCTTTGAGATGTTCAAGATCCAGTACACAGAGCCATTGTAGGCTTTGAAGAGGGTTTGACTGATACAACTTCATCAAAGACTTAGATTCATCCTTTTAGTACTCTTGATGATGTGATTAAGCATGTTACCAAGGGGTAGAAGCAATTAAAAGTAAGAAACAAGCATTATAGCTTATCCCATAATTCTGTTAGTTCTTTGAATCTCATAGGAGTTTTTAATGGTGAATATGGGGATAGGTAGCAAGAAGACGCATGTGGAGGCTGAAAAAACACCTATTGATGTGAATATGAAGAATCAATGGTTTCATTGAAAAGGATTTGGTAATTTTTAGCTGATATACCTAAAAAAAGAGTTATGAACCTTCAAGATACAAATAAGAGTGAATAGAAGCGTTGAACTGTAACAAAAGGACTTGGATCTCTTACAACTGCTTTGAGATGTTCAAGATCCAAGTACATAGAGCCATTTTAGGCTTTGTAGAGGGTTTGACTGATGAAACTTCATCAAAGGCTTAGATTCAGCCTTTTAGCACTCTTGATGATGTGATTAAGCATGCTACCAAGGTATTAAATCAAGTAAAAGTAAAAACCAAGCATAATAGTTTATCTCACAATTCTGTTAGTTCTTTGAATCTCATAAGAGTTTCTAATGGTGAATATAGAGAGTTGTAGCAAGAAGACACATATGGAGGCTTAAACAACACCAATTGATGTGAAAATGAAGACTCAATGGTTTCATTGACATGGATTTGGCCATTTTTAGCTGATATACCTAAAAACAGAGTTTAGAACCTTCAAGATACAAATAAGAGTGAATAGAGGTGTTGAACTGTAACCAAAGGAGTCGGATCTCTTACAACTGCTTTGAGATGTTCAAGATCCAGTACACAGAGCCATTGTAGGCTTTGAAGAGGGTTTGACTGATGCAACTTCATCAAAGACTTAGATTCATCCTTTTAGCACTCTTGATGATGTGATTAAGCATGTTACCAAGGTGTAAAAGCAATTAAACGTAAGAAACAAGCATTATAGCTTATCCCATAATTCTGTTAGTTCTTTGAATCTCATAGGAGTTCTTAATGGTGAATATGGAGAGTGGTAGCAAGAAGACACATGTGGAGGCTTAAACAACACCTATTGATGTGAAAATGAAGAATCAATGGTTTCATTGACATGGATTTGGCCATTTTTAGCTGATATACCTAAAAACAGAGTTTAGAACCTTCAAGATACAAATAAGAGTGAATAGAGGTGTTGAACTGTAACCAAAGGACTCGGATCTCTTACAACTGCTTTGAGATATTCAAGATCCAGTACACAGAGCCATTGTAGGCTTTGAAGAGGGTTTGACTGATGCAACTTCATCAAAGACTTAGATTCATCCGTTTAGCACTCTTGATGATGTGATTAAGCATGTTACCAAGGTGTAGAAGCAATTAAAAGTAAGAAACAAGGATTATAGCTTATCCCATAATTCTGTTAGTTCTTTGAATCTCATAGGAGTTCTTAATGGTGAATATGGAGAGTGGTAGGAAGAAGACACAGGGGTAGGCGTAAACAACACCTATTGATGTGAAAAAGAAGAATCAATGGTTTCACTGACATGGATTTTGCCATTTTTAGCTGATATACCTAAAAAACAAAGTTATGAACCTTCAAGATACAAATAAGAGTGAATAGCGGTGTTGAACTGTAACCAAAGGAGTCGGATCTCTTACAACTGCTTTGAGATGTTCAAGATCCAGTACATAGAGCCATTTTAGGCTTTGTAGAGGGTTTGACTGATGAAACTTCATCAAAGGTTTAGATTCAGCCTTTTAGCACTCTTGATGATGTCATTAAGCATGCTACCAAGGTGTAAAAACAAGTAAAATGTAAGAAACAAGCATTATAGATTATCCCATAGTTCTGTTAGTTCTTAGAATCTTATAGGAGTTTCTAATGGTGAATATGGGGAGTTGTAGCAAGAAGACACATCTGGAGGCTTAAACAACACCTATTGATGTGAATATGAAGAATCAATGGTTTCATTGACATGGATTTGGCCATTTTTAGCTGATATACCTAAAAACAGAGTTATGAACCTTCAAGATACAAATAAGAGTGAATAGAGGGGTTGAACTGGAACCAAAGGAGTCGGATCTCTTACAACTGCTTTGAGATGTTCAAGATCCAAAGTACACAGAGCCATTGTAGGCTTTGAAGAGGTTTTGAGTTATACAACTGCATCAAAGAATTAGATTATTCTTTTTCGAACTCTTGATGATGTGATTAAGCATGTTACCAAGGTGTTGAAGCAATTAAAAGTAAGAAACAAGCATTATAACTTATCCCATAATTTTGTTAGTTCTTTGCATCTCATAGGAGTTCTTAATGGTGAATATGGAGATTGGTAGCAAGAAGACACATGTGGAGGCTTAAACAACACCTATTGATGTGAAAATGAAGAATCAATGGTTTCATTGACATGGATTTGGTAATTTTTAAGCTGATCTACCTAAAACCGGAGTTATGAACCTTCAAGATACAAATAAGAGTGAATACAAGCGTTGAACTGTAACAAAAGGACTTGGATCTCTTACAACTGCTTTGAGATGTTCAAGATCCAAGTACATAGAGCCATTTTAGGCTTTGTAGAGGGTTTGACTGATGAAACTTCATCAAAGGCTTAGATTCAGCCTTTTAGCACTCTTGATGATGTCATTAAGCATGCTACCAAGGTATTAAATCAAGTAAAAGTAAGAAACAAGCATTATAGCTTATCCCATAGTTCTGTTAGTTCTTAGAATCTCATAGGAGTTTCTAATGGTGAATATAGAGAGTTGTAGCAAGAAGACACATATGGAGGCTTAAACAACACCTATTGGTGTGAATAAGAAGAAACAATGATTTCGTTGACAAGAATTTGACCATTTTCAGCTGATATACCTAAAAACAGAGTTATGAAGCTTCAAGATACAAATAAGAGTGAATAGAGGTGTTGAACTGTAACCAAAGGAGTCGGATCTCTTACAACTGCTTTGAGATGTTCAAGATCCAAGTACACAGAGCCATTTTAGGCTTTGTAGAGGGTTTGAGTGATGAACTTCATCAAAGACTTAGATTCATCCTTTTAGCACTCTTGATGATGTGATTAAGCATGTTACCAAGGTGTAGAAGCAATTAAACGTAAGAAACAAGCATTATAGCTTATCCCATAATTCTGTTAGTTCTTTGAATCTCATAGGAGTTCTTAATGGTGAATATGGAGAGTGGTAGCAAGAAGACACATGTGGAGGCTTAAACAACACCTATTGATGTGAAAATGAAGAATCAATGGTTTCATTGACATGGATTTGGCCATTTTTAGCTGATATACCTAAAAACAGAGTTATGAACCTTGAAGATACAAATAAGAGTGAATAGAGGTGTTGAACTGTAACCAAAGGAGTCGGATCTCTTACAACTGCTTTGAGATGTTCAAGATCCAGTACACAGAACCATTGTAGGCTTTGAAGAGGGTTAAAGTGATCAAACTTCATCAAAGGCTTAGATTCAGCTTTTTAGCACTCTTGATGATGTGATTAAGCATGCTACCAAAGTGTAGAAGCAAGTTAAAGTAAAAAACAAGCATTATAGCTTTTCCTATAATTCTGTTAGTTCTTAGAATCTCATAAGAGTTTCTAATGGTGAATATGAAGGGTTGTAGCAAGAAGACACATATGAAGACTTAAATAACACCTATTGATGTGAATATGAAGAATCAATGGTTTCATTGACATGGATTTGGTAATTTTTAGCTCATATACCTAAAAAAAGAGTTATGAACCTTCAAGATACAACTAAGAGTGAATAGAATTGTTGACCTGTAACAAAAGGACTTGGAACTCTTACAACTGCTTTGAGATGTTCGAGATCCAGTACATAGAGCCATTTTAGGCTTTGTAGAGGGTTTGACTGATGAAACTTCATCAAAGGCTTAGATTCAGCCTTTTAGCACTCTTGATGATGTCATTAAGCATGTTACCAAGGTGTAAAAGCAAGTAAAAGTAAGAAACAAGCATTATAGCTTATCCCATAGTTCTGTTAGTTCTTAGAATCTCATAGGAGTTTCCTATGGTGAATATGGAGAGTTGTAGCAAGAAGACACATATGGCGGTATAAACAACACCTATTAATGTGAAAATGAAGAATCAATGGTTTCATTGACATGGATTTGGCCATTTTTAGCTGATATACCTAAAAAAGAGTTATGAACCTTCAAGATACAAATAAAAGTGAATAGAAGTATTGAACTGTAACCAAAGGAGTTGAATCTCTTACACCTGCTTTGAGATGTTCAAGATCGAGTACACAGAGCCATTGTAGGCTTTAAAGAGAGTCTGACTGATGCAACTTCATCAAAGACTTAGATTCATCCTTTTAGCACTCTTGATGATGTGATTAAGCATGTTACCAAGGTGTAGAAGCAATTAAAAGTAAGAAACAAGCATTCTAGCTTATCCCATAATTCTATTAGTTCTTAGAATCTCATAGGAGTTCCTAATGGTGAATATGGAGAGTTGTAGCAAGAAGACACATATGGAGGCTTAAACAACACCTATTGATGTGAAAATGAAGAATCAATGGTTTCATTGACATGGATTTGGCCATTTTTAGCTGATATACCTAAAAACAGAGTTATGAACCTTCAAGATACAAATAAGAGTTAATAGGGGTGTTGAACTGTAACCAAAGAAGTTAGATCTATTACAACTGCTTTGAGATGTTCAAGATCGAGTACACAGAGCCATTGTAGGCTTTGAAGAGGGTTTGACTGATGCAACTTCATCAAAGACTTAGATTCATCCTTTTGGCACTCTTGATGATGTGATTAAGCATGTTACCAAGGTGTAGAAGAGATTAAAAGTAAGAAACAAGCATTATAGCTTATCCCATAATTCTGTTAGTTCTTTGAATCTCATAGGAGTTCTTAATGGTGAATATGGAGAGTGGTAGCAAGAAGACACATGTGGAGGCTTAAACAACACCTATTGATGTGAAAATGAAGAATCAATGGTTTCATTGACATGGATTTGGCCATTTTTAGCTAATATACCTAAAAACAGAGTTATGAACCTTCAAGATACAAATAAGAGTGAATAGAGGTGTTGATTTGTAACCAAAGGAGTCGGATCTCTTACAACTTCTTTGAGATGTTCAAGATCCAAAGACAGAACCATTGTAGGCTTTTGAAGAGGGTTAAAGTGATCAAACTTCATCAAAGGCTTAGATTCAGCTTTTTAGCACTCTTGATGATGTGATTAAGCATGCTACCAAAGTGTAGAAGCAAGTTAAAGTAAAAAACAAGCATTATAGCTTTTCCTATAATTCTGTTAGTTCTTAGAATCACATAAGAGTTTCTAATGGTGAATATGGATGGTTGTAGCAAGAAGACACATATGGAGGCTTAAATAACACCTATTGATGTGAATATGAAGAATCAATGGTTTCATTGACATTGATTTGGTAATTTTTAGCGTATATACCAAAAAAAGAGTTATGAACCTTCAAGATACAAATAAGAGTGAATAGAAGCGTTGAACTGTAACAAAAGGACTTGGATCTCTTACAACTGCTTTGAGATGTTCAAGATCCAAGTACATAGAGCCATTTTAGGCTTTGTAGAGGGTTTGACTGATGAAACTTCATCAAAGGCTTAGATTCAGCCTTTTAGCACTCTTGATGATGTCATTAAGCATGCTACCAAGGTATTAAATCAAGTAAAAGTAAGAAACAAGCATTATAGCTTATCCCATAGTTCTGTTAGTTCTTAGAATCTCATAGGAGTTTCTAATGGTGAATATAGAGAGTTGTAGCAAGAAGACACATATGGAGGCTTAAACAACACCAATTGATGTGAAAATGAAGACTCAATGGTTTCATTGATATGGATTTGGCCATTTTTAGCTGATATACCTAAAAACAGAGTTTAGAACCTTCAAGATACAAATAAGAGTGAATAGAGGTGTTGATTTGTAACCAAAGGAGTCGGATCTCTTACAACTGCTTTGAGATGTTCAAGATCCAGTACACAGAGCCATTGTAGGCTTTGAAGAGGGTTTGACTGATGCAACTTCATCAAAGACTTAGATTCATCCTTTTAGCACTCTTCATGATGTGATTAAGCATGTTACCAAGGTGTAGAAGAGATTAAAAGTAAGAAACAAGCATTATAGCTTATCCCATAATTCTGTTAGTTCTATGAATCTCATAGGAGTTCTTAATGGTGAATATGGAGAGTGGTAGCAAGAAGACACATGTGGAAGCTTAAACAACACCTATTGATGTGAAAATGAAGAATCAATGGTTTCATTGACATGGATTTGGCCATTTTTAGCTGATATACCTAAAAACAGAGTTATGAACGTTCAAGATACAAATAAGAGTGAATAGAGGTGTTGAACTGTAACCAAAGGAGTCGGATCTCTTACAACTGCTTTGAGATGTTCAAGATCCAGTACACAGAGCCATTGTAGGCTTTGAAGAGGGTTTGACTGATGCAACTTCATCAAGACTTAGATTCATCCTTTTAGCACTCTTGATGATGTGATTAAGCATGTTACCAAGGTGTAGAAGCAATTAAAAGTAAGAAACAAGCATTATAGCTTATCCCATAATTCTGTTAGTTCTTTGAATCTCATAGGAGTTCTTAATGGTGAATATGGAGAGTGGTAGCAAGAAGACACATGGGGAGGCTTAAACAACACCTATTGGTTTGAATAAGAAGAAACAATGGGTGGATTGACAAGGATTTGGCCATTTTTAGCTGATATACCTAAAAACAGAGTTATGAACGTTCAAGATACAAATAAGAGTGAATAGAGGTGTTGAACTGTAACCAAAGGAGTCGGATCTCTTACAACTGCTTTGAGATGTTCAAGATCTAGTACATAGAGCCATTTTAGGCTTTGTAGAGGGTTTGACTGATGAAACTTCATCAAAGGTTTAGATTCAGCCTTTTAGCACTCTTGATGATGTCATTAAGCAAGCTACCAAGGTGTAAAAGAATAAAAGTAAGAAACAAGCATTATAGCTTATCCCATAGTTCTGTTAGTTCTTAGAATCTTATAGGAGTTTCTAATGGTGAATATAGAGAGTTGTAGCAAGAAGACACATATGCAGGCTTAAACAACACCTATTGATGTAAAAATGAAGAATCAATGGTTTCATTGACATGGATTTGGCCATTTTTAGCTGATATACCTAAAACGGAGTTATGAACCTTCAAGTTACAAATAAGAGTGAATAGAGGTGTTGAACTGTAACCAAAGGAGTCGGATCTCTTACAACTGCTTTGAGATGTTCAAGATCCAGTACACAGAGCCATTGTAGGCTTTGAAGAGGGTTTGACTGATGCAACTTCATCAAGACTTAGATTCATCCTTTTAGAACTCTTGATGATGTGATTAAGCATGTTACCAAGGTGTAGAAGCAATTAAAAGTAAGAAACAAGCATTATAGCTTATCCCATAATTCTGTTAGTTCTTTGAATCTCATAGGAGTTCTTAATGGTGAATATGGAGATTGGTAGCAAGAAGACACATGTGGAGGCTTAAACAACACCTATTGATGTGAAAATGAAGAATCAATGGTTTCATTGACATGGATTTGGTAATTTTTAGCGTACATACCTAAAAAAAGAGTTATGAACCTTCAAGATACAAATAAGAGTGAATAGAAGCGTTGAACTGTAACAAAAGGACTTGGATCTCTTACAACTGCTTTGAGATGTTCAAGATCCAAGTACATAGAGCCATTTTAGGCTTTGTAGAGGGTTTGACTGATGAAACTTCATCAAAGGCTTAGATTCAGCCTTTTAGCACTCTTGATGATGTCATTAAGCATGCTACCAAGGTATTAAATCAAGTAAAAGTAAGAAACAAGCATTATAGCTTATCCCATAGTTCTGTTAGTTCTTAGAATCTCATAGGAGTTTCTAATGGTGAATATAGAGAGTTGTAGCAAGAAGACACATATGGAGGCTTAAACAACACCTATTGATGTGAAAATGAAGAATCAATGGTTTCATTGACATGGATTTGGCCATTTTTAGCTGATATACCTAAAAACAGAGTTATGAACCTTCAAGATACAAATAAGAGTGAATAGAGGTGTTGAACTGTAACCAAAGGAGTCGGATCTCTTACAACTGCTTTGAGATGTTCAAGATCTAGTACACAGAGCCATTGTAGGCATTGAAGAGGGTTTGACTGATGCAACTTCATCAAAGACTTAGATTCATCCTTTTAGCACTCTTGATGATGTGTGTAAGCATGTTACCAAGGTGTAGAAGCAATTAAAAGTAAGAAACAAGCATTATAGCTTATCCCATAATTCTGTTAGTTCTTTGAATCTCATAGGAGTTCTTAATGGTGAATATGGAGAGTGGTAGAAAGAAGACACATGTGGAGGCTTAAACAACACCTATTGATGTGAAAATGAAGAATCAATGGTTTCATTGACATGGATTTGGCCATTTTTAGCTGATATACCTAAAAACAGAGTTATGAACCTTCAAGATACAAATAAGAGTGAATAGAGGTGTTGAACTGTAACCAAAGGAGTCGGATCTCTTACAACTGCTTTGAGATGTTCAAGATCCAGTACACAGAACCATTGTAGGCTTTGAAGAGGGTTAAAGTGATCAAACTTCATCAAAGGCTTAGATTCAGCTTTTTAGCACTCTTGATGATGTGATTAAGCATGCTACCAAAGTGTAGAAGCAAGTTAAAGTAAAAAACAAGCATTATAGCTTTTCCTATAATTCTGTTAGTTCTTAGAATCTCATAAGAGTTTCTAATGGTGAATATGAAGGGTTGTAGCAAGAAGACACATATGAAGACTTAAATAACACCTATTGATGTGAAAATGAAGAATCAATGGTTTCATTGACATGGATTTGGCCATTTTTAGCTAATATACCTATAAACAAGAGTTATGAACCTTCAAGATACAAATAAGAGTGAATAGAGGTGTTGATTTGTAACCAAAAGGAGTCGGATCTCTTACAACTTCTTTGAGATGTCCAAGATCCAGTACACAGAACCATTGTAGGTTTTGAAGAGTGTTACAGTGATCAAACTTCATCAAAGGCTTAGATTCAGCTTTTTAGCACTCTTGATGATGTGATTAAGCATGCTACCAAAGTGTAGAAGCAAGTTAAAGTAAAAAACAAGCATTATAGCTTTTCCTATAATTCTGTTAGTTGTTAGAATCACATAAGAGTTTCTAATGGTGAATATGGAGGGTTGTAGCAAGAAGACACATATGGAGGCTTAAATAACACCTATTGATGTAACCAAAGAAGTTAGATCTATTACAACTGCTTTGAGATGTTCAAGATCCAGTACACAGAGCCATTGTAGGCTTTGAAGAGGGTTTGACTGATGCAACTTCATCAAAGACTTAGATTCATCCTTTTAGCACTCTTCATGATGTGATTAAGCATGTTACCAAGGTGTAGAAGAGATTAAAAGTAAGAAACAAGCATTATAGCTTATCCCATAATTCTGTTAGTTCTATGAATCTCATAGGAGTTCTTAATGGTGAATATGGAGAGTGGTAGCAAGAAGACACATGTGGAGGCTTAAACAACACCTATTGATGTGAAAATGAAGAATCAATAGTTTCATTGACATGGATTTGGCCATTTTTAGCTGATATACCTAAAAACAGAGTTATGAACCTTGAAGATACAAATAAGAGTGAATAGAGGTGTTGAACTGTAACCAAAGGAGACGGATCTCTTACAACTGCTTTGAGATGTTCAAGATCCAGTACACAGAGCCATTGTAGGCTTTGAAGAGGGTTTGACTGATGCAACTTCATCAAAGACTTAGATTCATCCTTTTAGCACTCTTGATGATGTGATTAAGCATGTTACCAAGGTGTAGAAGCAATTAAAAGTAAGAAACAAGCATTATAGCTTATCCCATAATTCTGTTAGTTCTTTGAATCTCATAGGAGTTCTTAATGGTGAATATGGAGATTGGTAGCAAGAAGACACATGTGGAGGCTTAAACAACACCTATTGATGTGAAAATGAAGAATCAATGGTTTCATTGACATGGATTTGGTAATTTTAGCGTATATACCTAAAAAAAAGAGTTATGAACCTTCAAGATACAAATAAGAGTGAATAGAAGCGTTGAACTGTAACAAAAGGACTTGGATCTCTTACAACTGCTTTGAGATGTTCAAGATCCAAAGTACATAGAGCCATTTTAGGCTTTGTAGAGGGTTTGACTGACGAAACTTCATCAAAGGCTTAGATTCAGCCTTTTAGCACTCTTGATGATGTCATTAAGCATGCTACCAAGGTATTAAATCAAGTAAAAGTAAGAAACAAGCATTATAGCTTATCCCATAATTCTGTTAGTTCTTAAAATCTCATGGGAGTTTCTAATTGGGAATATAGAGGGTTGTAGCAAGAAGACACATATGGAGGCTTAAACAACACCTATTGATGTGAAAATGAAGAATCAATGGTTTCATTGACATGGATTTGGCCATTTTTAGCTGATATACCTAAAAACAGAGTTTAGAACCTTCAAGATACAAATAAGAGTGAATAGAGGTGTTGACCTGTAACCAAAGGAGTCGGATCTCTTACAACTGCTTTGAGATGTTCAAGATCCAAAACACAGAGCCATTGTAGGCTTTGAAGATGGTTTGACTGATGCAACTTCATCAAAGACTTAGATTCATCCTTTTAGCACTCTTGATGATGTGATTAAGCATGTTACCAAGGTGTAGAAGCAATTAAAAGTAAGAAACAAGCATTATAGCTTATCCCATAATTCTGTTAGTTCTTTGAATCTCATAGGAGTTCTTAATGGTGAATATGGAGAGTGGTAGCAAGAAGACACATGTGGAGGCTTAAACAACACCTATTGATGTGAAAATGAAGAATCAATGGTTTCATTGACATGGATTTGGCCATTTTTAGCTGATATACCTAAAAACAGAGTTATGAACCTTCAAGATACAAATAAGAGTGAATAGAGGTGTTGAACTGTAACCAAAGGAGTCGGATCTCTTACAACTGCTTTGAGATGTTCAAGATCCAGTACACAGAACCATTGTAGGCTTTGAAGAGGGTTAAAGTGATCAAACTTCATCAAAGACTTAGATTCAGCTTTTTAGCACTCGTGATGATGTGATTAAGCATGCTTCCAAAGTGTAGAAGCAAGTTAAAGTAAAAAACAAGCATTATAGCTTTTCCTATAGTACTGTTGGTTCTTAGAGACTCATAAGAGTTTCTAATGGTGAATATGGAGAGTTGTAGCAAGAAGACACATATGGAGGATTAAACAACACGTGTTGATGTGAAAATGAAGAATCAATGGTTTCATTGACATGGATTTGGCCATTTTTAGCTAATATACCTATAAACAGAGTTATGAACCTTGAAGATACAAATAAGAGTGAATAGAGGTGTTGATTTGTAACCAAAGGAGTCGGATCTCTTACAACTGCTTTGAGATGTTCAAGATCCAAGTACACAGAAACATTGGAGGTTTTGAAGATGGTTACAGTGATCAAACTTGATCTTAGGGTTACATTCAGCTTTTTAGCACTCTTGATGATGTGATTAAGCATGCTACCAAAGTGTAGAAGCAAGTTAAAGTAAAAAAACAAGCATTATAGCTTTTCCTATAATTCTGTTAGTTGTTAGAATCACATAAGAGTTGCTAATGGTGAATATGGAGGGTTGTAGCAAGAAGACACATATGGAGGCTTAAATAACACCTATTGATGTAACCAAAGAAGTTAGATCTATTACAACTGCTGTGAGATGTTCAAGATCCAAGACAGAGCCATTGTAGGCTTTGAAGAGGGTTTGACTGATGCAACTTCATCAAAGACTTAGATTCATCCTTTTAGCACTCTTCATGATGTGATTAAGCATGTTACCAAGGTGTAGAAGAGATTAAAAGTAAGAAACAAGCATTATAGCTTATCCCATAATTCTGTTAGTTCTATGAATCTCATAGGAGTTCTTAATGGTGAATATGGAGAGTGGTAGCAAGAAGACACATGTGGAGGCTTAAACAACACCTATTGATGTGAAAATGAAGAATCAATAGTTTCATTGACATGGATTTGGCCATTTTTAGCTGATATACCTAAAAAACAGAGTTATGAACCTTCAAGATACAAATAAGAGTGAATCGAGGTGTTGAACTGTAACCAAAGGAGTCGGATCTCTTACAACTGCTTTGAGATGTTCAAGATCCAAAGACACAGAGCCAGTGTAGGCCTTGGAGAGGGATTGACTGATGCAACTTCATCAAAGACTTAGATTCATCCTTTTAGCACTCTTGATGATGTGATTAAGCATGTTACCAAGGTGTAGAAGCAATTAAAAGTAAGAAACAAGCATTATAGCTTATCCCATAATTCTGTTAGTTCTTTGAATCTCATAGGAGTTCTTAATGGTGAATATGGAGAGTGGTAGCAAGAAGACACATGGGGAGGCTTAAACAACACCTACTAATGTGAAAATGAAGAATCAATGGTTTGATTGACATGGATTTGGCCATTTTTAGCTGATATACCTAAAAACAGAGTTATGAACCTTGAAGATACAAATAAGAGTGAATAGAGGTGTTGAACTGTAACCAAAGGAGTCGGATCTCTTACAACTGCTTTGAGATGTTCAAGATCTAGTACATAGAGCCATTTTAGGCTTTGTAGAGGGTTTGACTGATGAAACTTCATCAAAGGTTTAGATTCAGCCTTTTAGCACTCTTGATGATGTCATTAAGCATGCTACCAAGGTGTAAAAGCAAGTAAAATTAAGAAACAAGCATTATAGCTTATCCCATAGTTCTGTTAGTTCTTAGAATCTTATAGGAGTTTCTAATGGTGAATATAGAGAGTTGTAGCAAGAAGACACATATGCAGGCTTAAACAACACCTATTGATGTGAAAATGAAGAATCAATGGTTTCATTGACATGGATTTGGCCATTTTTTGCTGATATACCTAAAAACAGAGTTTAGAACCTTCAAGATACAAATAAGAGTGAATAGAGGTGTTGAACTGTAACCAAAGGAGTCGGATCTCTTACAACTGCTTTGAGATGTTCAAGATCCAGTACACAGAGCCATTGTAGGCTTTGAAGAGGGTTTGACTGATGCAACTTCATCAAAGACTTAGATTCATCCTTTTAGCACTCTTGATGATGTGATAAAGCATGTTACCAAGGTGTAGAAGCAATTAAAAGTAAGAAACAAGCATTATAGCTTATCCCATAATTCTGTTAGTTCTTTGAATCTCATAGGAGTTCTTAATGGTGAATATGGAGAGTGGTAGCAAGAAGACGAATGTGGAGGCTTAAACAACACCTATTGATGTGAAAATGAAGAATCAATGGTTTCATTGACATGGATTTGGCAATTTTTAGCTGATATACCTAAAAAAAAGAGTTATGACCCCTGCAGACACAAATAAGAGTGGATAGAAGCGTTGGACTGTAACACAAGGACTTGGATCTCTTACAACTGCTTTGAGATGTTCAAGATCCAGTACATAGAGCCATTTTAGGCTTTGTAGAGGGTTTGACTGATGAAACTTCATCAAAGGCTTAGATTCAGCCTTTTAGCACTCTTGATGATGTCATTAAGCATGTTACCAAGGTGTAAAAGCAAGTAAAAGTAAGAAACAAGCATTATAGCTTATCCCATAGTTCTGTTAGTTCTTAGAATCTCATAGGAGTTTCTAATGGTGAATATGGAGAGTTGTAGCAAGAAGACACATATGGAGGCTTAAACAACACCTATTGATGTGAATATGAAGAATCAATGGTTTCATTGACATGGATTTGGCCATTTTTAGCTGATATACCTAAAAACAGAGTTTAGAACCTTCAAGATACAAATAAGAGTGAATAGAGGTGTTGAACTGTAACCAAAGGAGTCGGATCTCTTACAACTGCTTTGAGATGTTCAAGATCCAAAGACACAGAGCCATTGTAGGCTTTGAAGAGGGTTTGACTGATGAAACTTTATCAAAGGCTTTGATTCATCCTTTTAGCACTCTTGATGATGTGCTTAAGCATCTTACCAAGGTGTAGAAGTAATTAAAAGTAAGAAACAAGCATTATAGCTTATCCCATAATTCTGTTAGTTCTTTGAATCTCATAGGAGTTCTTAATGGTGAATATGGAGAGTGGTAGCAAGAAGACACATGTGGATGCTTAAAAAACACCTATTGATGTGAAAATGAAGAATCACTGGTTTCATTGACATGAATTTGGCCATTTTTAGCTGATATACCTAAAAACAGAGTTATGAACCTTGAAGATACAAATAAGAGTATATAGAGGTGTTGAACTGTAACCAAAGGAGTCAGATCTCTTACAACTGCTTTGAGATGTTCAAGAAACAGTGCACAGAACCATTGTAGGCTTTGAAGAGGGTTAAAGTGATCAAACTTCATCAAAGGCTTAGATTCAGCTTTTTATCACTCTTGATGATGTGATTAAGCATGCTACCAAAGTGTAGAAGCAAGTTAAAGTAAAAAACAAGCATTATAGCTTTTCCTATAATTCTGTTAGTTCTTAGAATCTCATAAGAGTTTCTAATGGTAAATATGGAGGGTTGTAGCAAGAAGACACATATGGAGGCTTAAATAACACCTATTGATGTGAATATGAAGAATCAATGGTTTCATTGACAAGGATTTGGTAATATTTAGCTTATATACCTAAAAAAAGAGTTATGAACCTTCAAGATACAACTAAGAGTGAATAGAAGTGTTGAACTGTAACAAAAGGACTTGGATCTCTTACAACTGCTTTTGAGATGTTCAAGATCCAAAGACATAGAGCCATTTTAGGCTTTGTAGAGGGTTTGACTGATGAAACTTCATCAAAGGCTTAGATTCAGCCTTTTAGCACTCTTGATGATGTCATTAAGCATGTTACCAAGGTGTAAAAGCAAGTAAAAGTAAGAAACAAGCATTATAGCTTATCCCATAGTTCTGTTAGTTCTTAGAATCTCATAGGAGTTTCTTATGGTGAATATGGAGAGTTGTAGCACGAAGACACATATGGCGGTATAAACAACACCTATTGATGTAAAAATGAAGAATCAATGGTTTCATTGACATGGATTTGGCCATTTTCAGGTTACATACCTAAAAAAAGAGTTATGAACCTTCAAGATACAAATAAGAGTGAATAGAAGTATTGAACTGTAACCAAAGGAGTTGGATCTCTTACACCTGCTTTGAGATGTTCAAGATCCAGTACACAGAGCCATTGTAGGCTTTGAAGAGGGTTTGACTGATGCAACTTCATCAAAGACTTAGATTCATCCTTTTAGCACTCTTGATGATGTGATTAAGCATGTTACCAAGGTGTAGAAGCAATTAAAAGTAAGAAACAAGCATTATAGCTTATCCCATAATTCTATTAGTTCTTAGAATCTCATAGGAGTTCCTAATGGTGAATATGGAGAGTTGTAGCAAGAAGACACATATGGAGGCTTAAACAACACCTATTGATGTGAAAATGAAGAATCAATGGTTTCATTGACATGGATTTGGCCATTTTTAGCTGATATACCTAAAAACAGAGTTATGAACCTTCAAGATACAAATAAGAGTTAATAGAGGTGTTGAACTGTAACCAAAGAAGTTGGATCTATTACAACTGCTTTGAGATGTTCAAGATCCAGTACACAGAGCCATTGTAGGCTTTGAAGAGGGTTTGACTGATGCAACTTCATCAAAGACTTAGATTCATCCTTTTAGCACTCTTGATGATGTGATTAAGCATGTTACCAAGGTGTAGAAGTGATTAAAAGTAAGAAACAAGCACTATATCTTATCTCATAATTCTGTTAGTTCTTTGAATCTCATAGGAGTTCTTAATGGTGAATATGGAGAGTGGTAGCAAGAAGACACATGTGGAGGCTTAAACAACACCTATTGATGTGAAAATGAAGAATCAATGGTTTCATTGACATGGATTTGGCCATTTTTAGCTAATATACCTAAAAACAGAGTTATGAACCTTCAAGATACAAATAAGAGTGAATAGAGGTGTTGATTTGTAACCAAAGGAGTCGGATCTCTTACAACTTCTTTGAGATGTCCAAGATCCAGTACACAGAGCCATTGTAGGCTTTGAAGAGGGTTTGACTGATGTAACTTCATCAAAGACTTAGATTCATCCTTTTAGCACTCTTCATGATGTGATTAAGCATGTTACCAAGGTGTAGAAAAGATTAAAAGTAAGAAACAAGCATTATAGCTTATCCCATAATTCTGTTAGTTCTATGAATCTCATAGGAGTTCTTAATGGTGAATATGGAGAGTGGTAGCAAGAAGACACATGTGGAGGCTTAAACAACACCTATTAATGTGAAAATGAAGAATCAATGGTTTCATTGACATGGATTTGGCCATTTTTAGCTGATATACCTAAAAAAGAGTTATGAACCTTTAAGATACAAATAAGAGTGAATAGAAGTATTGAACTGTAACCAAAGGAGTTGGATCTCTTACAACTGCTTTGAGATGTTCAAGATCCAGTACACAGAGCCATTGTAGGTTTTGAAGAGGGTTTGACTAATACAACTTCATCAAAGACTTAGATTCATCCTTTTAGCACTCTTGATGATGTGATTAAGCATGTTACCAAGGTGAAGAAGCAATTAAAAGTAAGAAACAAGCATTATAGCTTATCCCATAATTCTGTTAGTTCTTTGAATCTCATAGGAGTTCTTAATGGTGAATATGGAGAGTGGTAGCAAGAAGACACATGTGGAGGCTTAAACAACACCTACTGAATGTGAAAATGAAGAATCAATGGTTTGATTGACATGGATTTGGCCATTTTTAGCTGATATACCTAAAAACAGAAGTTATGAACCTTGAAGATACAAATAAGAGTGAATAGAGGTGTTGAACTGTAACCAAAGGAGTCGGATCTCTTACAACTGCTTTGAGATGTTCAAGATCTAGTACATAGAGCCATTTTAGGCTTTGTAGAGGGTTTGACTGATGAAACTTCATCAAAGGTTTAGATTCAGCCTTTTAGCACTCTTGATGATGTGATTAAGCATGCTACCAAGGTGTAAAAAGCAAGTCAAAGTAAGAAACAAGCATTATAGCTTATCCCATAGTTCTGTTAGTTCTTAGAATCTTATAGGAGTTTCTAATGGTGAATATAGAGAGTTGTAGCAAGAAGACACATATGCAGGCTTAAACAACACCTATTGATGTGAAAATGAAGAATCAATGGTTTCATTGACATGGATTTGGCCATTTTTAGCTGATATACCTAAAAACAGAGTTTAGAACCTTCAAGATACAAATAAGAGTGAATAGAGGTGTTGAACTGTAACCAAAGGAGTCGGATCTCTTACAACTGCTTTGAGATGTTCAAGATCCAGTACACAGAGCCATTGTAGGCTTTGAAGAGGGTTTGACTGATGCAACTTCATCAAGACTTAGATTCATCCTTTTAGAACTCTTGATGATGTGATTAAGCATGTTACCAAGGTGTAGAAGCAATTAAAAGTAAGAAACAAGCATTATAGCTTATCCCATAATTCTGTTAGTTCTTTGAATCTCATAGGAGTTCTTAATGGTGAATATGGAGATTGGTAGCAAGAAGACACATGTGGAGGCTTAAACAACACCTATTGATGTGAAAATGAAGAATCAATGGTTTCATTGACATGGATTTGGTAATTTTTAGCTGTATATACCTAAAAAAAAGAGTTATGAACCTTCAAGATACAAATAAGAGTGAATAAAGGTTGAACTGTAACAAAAGGACTTGGATCTCTTACAACTGCTTTGAGATGTTCAAGATCCAAGTACATAGAGCCATTTTAGGCTTTGTAGAGGGTTTGACTGATGAAACTTCATCAAAGGCTTAGATTCAGCCTTTTAGCACTCTTGATGATGTCATTAAGCATGCTACCAAGGTGTTAAATCAAGTAAAAGTAAGAAAACAAGCATTATAGCTTATCCCATAATTCTGTTAGTTCTTAGAATCTTATAGGAGTTTCGAATGGTGAATATGGGGAGTTGTACCAAGAAGAGACATATGGAGGCTTAAACCACACCTATTGATGTGAATATGAAGACTCAATGGTTTCATTGACAAGGATTTGGCCATTTTTAGCTGATATACCTAAAAACAGAGTTTAGAACCTTCAAGATACAAATAAGAGTGAATAGAGGTGTTGAACTGTAACCAAAGGAGTCGGATCTCTTACAACTGCTTTGAGATGTTCAAGATCCAGTACACAGAGCCATTGTAGGCTTTGAAGAGGGTTTGACTGATGCAACTTCATCAAGACTTAGATTCATCCTTTTAGCACTCTTGATGATGTGATTAAGCATGTTACCAAGGTGTAGAAGCAATTAAAAGTAAAAAACAAGCATTATAGCTTATCCCATAATTCTGTTAGTTCTTTGAATCTCATAGGAGTTCTTAATGGTGAATATGGAGAGTGGTAGCAAGAAGACACATGTGGAGGCTTAAACAACACCTATTGATGTGAAAATGAAGAATCAATGGTTTCATTGACATGGATTTGGCCATTTTTAGCTGATATACCTAAAAAAGAGTTATGAACCTTCAAGATACAAATAAGAGTGAATAGAGGTGTCGAACTGTAACCAAAGGAGTCGGATCTCTTACACCTGCTTTGAGATGTTCAAGATCCAATACACAGAACCATTGTAGGCTTTGAAGAGGGTTAAAGTGATCAAACTTCATCAAAGGCTTAGATTCATCCTTTTAGCACTCTTGATGATGTGATTAAGCATGTTACCAAGGTGTAGAAGCAATTAAAAGTAAGAAACAAACATTATATCTTATCCCATAATTCTGTTAATTCTTTGAATCTCATAGGAGTTCTTAATGGTGAATATGGAGAGTGGTAGCAAGAAGACACATGTGGAGGCTTAAACAACACCTATTGATGTGAAAATGAAGAATCAATGGTTTCATTGACTTGGATTTGGCCATTTTTAGCTGATATACCTAAAAACAGAGTTATGAACCTTGAAGATACAAATAAGAGTGAATAGAGGTGTTGAACTGTAACCAAAGGAGTCGGATCTCTTACAACTTCTTTGAGATGTCCAAGATCCAGTACACAGAGCCATTGTAGGTTTTGAAGATGGTTAAAGTGATCAAACTTCATCAAAGGCTTAGATTCAGCTTTTTAGCACTCTTGATGATGTGATTAAGCATGCTACCAAAGTGTAGAAGCAAGTTAAAGTAAAAAACAAGCATTATAGCTTTTCCTATAATTCTGTTAGTTCTTAGAATCACATAAGAGTTTCTAATGGTGAATATGGAGGGTTGTAGCAAGAAGACACATATGGAGGCTTAAATAACACCTATTGATGTGAATATGAAGAATCAATGGTTTCATTGACATTGATTTGGTAATTTTTAGCTTACATACCTAAAAAAAGAGTTATGAACCTTCAAGATACAAATAAGAGTGAATAGAAGTTGAACTGTAACAAAAGGACTTGGATCTCTTACAACTGCTTTGAGATGTTCAAGATCCAGTACATAGAGCCATTTTAGGCTTTGTAGAGGGTTTGACTGATGAAACTTCATCAAAGGCTTAGATTCAGCCTTTTAGCACTCTTGATGATGTCATTAAGCATGCTACCAAGGTATTAAATCAAGTAAAAGTAAGAAACAAGCATTATAGCTTATCCCATAGTTCTGTTAGTTCTTAGAATCTCATAGGAGTTTCTAATGGTGAATATAGAGAGTTGTAGCAAGAAGACACATATGGAGGCTTAAACAACACCAATTGATGTGAAAATGAAGACTCAATGGTTTCATTGACATGGATTTGGCCATTTTTAGCTGATATACCTAAAAACAGAGTTTAGAACCTTCAAGATACAAATAAGAGTGAATAGAGGTGTTGAACTGTAACCTAAGGAGTCGGATCTCTTACAACTGCTTTGAGATGTTCAAGATCCAGTACACAGAGCCATTGTAGGCTTTGAAGAATCAATGGTTTCATTGACATGGATTTGGTAATTTTTAGCTTATATACCTAAAAAAAGAGTTATGAACCTTCAAGATACAACTAAGAGTGAATAGAATTGTTGACCTGTAACAAAAGGACTTGGAACTCTTACAACTGCTTTGAGATGTTCAAGATCCAGTACATAGAGCCATTTTAGGCTTTGTAGAGGGTTTGACTGATGAAACTTCATCAAAGGCTTAGATTCAGCCTTTTAGCACTCTTGATGATGTCATTAAGCATGTTACCAAGGTGTAAAAGCAAGTAAAAGTAAGAAACAAGCATTATAGCTTATCCCATAGTTCTGTTAGTTCTTAGAATCTCATAGGAGTTTCTTATGGTGAATATGGAGAGTTGTAGCAAGAAGACACATATGGCGGTATAAACAACACCTATTAATGTGAAAATGAAGAATCAATGGTTTCATTGACATGGATTTGGCCATTTTTAGCTGATATACCTAAAAAAGAGTTATGAACCTTCAAGATACAAATAAGAGTGAATAGAAGTATTGAACTGTAACCAAAGGAGTTGGATCTCTTACACCTGCTTTGAGATGTTCAAGATCCAGTACACAGAGCCATTGTAGGCTTTGAAGAGGGTTTGACTGATGCAACTTCATCAAAGACTTAGATTCATCCTTTTAGCACTCTTGATGATGTGCTTAAGCATGTTACCAAGGTGTAGAAGCAATTAAAAGTAAGAAACAAACATTATAGCTTATCCCATAATTCTATTAGTTCTTAGAATCTCTTAGAAGTTCCTAATTGTGAATATGGAGAGTTGTAGCAAGAAGACACATATGGAGGCTTAAACAACACCTATTGATGTGAAAATGAAGAATCAATGGTTTCATTGACATGGATTTGGCCATTTTTAGCTGATATACCTAAAAACAGAGTTATGAACCTTCAAGATACAAATAAGAGTTAATAGAGGTGTTGAACTGTAACCAAAGAAGTTAGATCTATTACAACTGCTTTGAGATGTTCAAGATCCAGTACACAGAGCCATTGTAGGCTTTGAAGAGGGTTTGACTGATGCAACTTCATCAAAGACTTAGATTCATCCTTTTAGCACTCTTCATGATGTGATTAAGCATGTTACCAAGGTGTAGAAGAGATTAAAAGTAAGAAACAAGCATTATAGCTTATCCCATAATTCTGTTAGTTCTATGAATCTCATAGGAGTTCTTAATGGTGAATATGGAGAGTGGTAGCAAGAAGACACATGTGGAGGCTTAAACAACACCTATTGATGTGAAAATGAAGAATCAATAGTTTCATTGACATGGATTTGGCCATTTTAGCTGATATACCTAAAAAACAGAGTTATGAACCTTGAAGATACAAATAAGAGTGAATAGAGGTGTTGAATCTGTAACTCAAAGGAGTCGGATCTCTTACAACTGCTTTGAGATGTTCAAGATCCAAGACACAGAGCCATTGTAGGCTTTGAAGAGGGTTTGACTGATGCAACTTCATCAAAGACTTAGATTCATCCTTTTAGCACTCTTGATGATGTGATTAAGCATGTTACCAAGGTGTAGAAGCAATTAAAAAGAAACAAGCATTATAGCTTATCCCATAATTCTGTTAGTTCTTTGAATCTCATAGGAGTTCTTAATGGTGAATATGGAGAGTGGTAGCAAGAAGACACATGGGGAGGCTTAAACAACACCTACTAATGTGAAAATGAAGAATCAATGGTTTGATTGACATGGATTTGGCCATTTTTAGCTGATATACCTAAAAACAGAGTTATGAACCTTGAAGATACAAATAAGAGTGAATAGAGGTGTTGAACTGTAACCAAAGGAGTCGGATCTCTTACAACTGCTTTGAGATGTTCAAGATCCAAAACAGAGAGCCATTGTAGGCTTTGTAGAGGGTTTGACTGATGAAACTTCATCAAAGGTTTAGATTCAGCCTTTTAGCACTCTTGATGATGTCATTAAGCATGCTACCAAGGTGTAAAAGCAAGTAAAATTAAGAAACAAGCATTATAGCTTATCCCATAGTTCTGTTAGTTCTTAGAATCTTATAGGAGTTTCTAATGGTGAATATAGAGAGTTGTTGCAAGAAGACACAAGTGGAAGCTTAAACAACACCTATTGATGTGAAAATGAAGAATCAATGGTTTCATTGACATGGATTTGGCCATTTTTAGCTGATATACCTAAAAACAGAGTTATGAACCTTCAAGATACAAATAAGAGTGAATAGAGGTGTTGAAGTATAGTCAAAGGCGGTGAATCTTTTACAACTGCTTTGAGATGTTCAAGATCCAAAGACACAGAGCCATTGTAGGCTTTGAAGAGGGTTTGACTGATGCAACTTCATCAAAGACTTAGATTCATCCTTTTAGAACTCTTGATGATGTGATTAAGCATGTTACCTAGGTGTAAAGACAATTAAAAGTAAGAAACAAGCATTATAGCTTATCCCATCATTCTGTAAGCTCTTTGAATCTCAAAGGAGTTCTTAATGGTGAATATGGAGATTGGTAGCAAGAAGACACATGTGGAGGCTTAAACAACACCTATTGATGTGAAAATGAAGAATCAATGGTTTTATTGACATGGATTTGGTAATTTTTAGCGTACATACCTAAAAAAAGAGTTATGAACCTTCAAGATAGAAATAAGAGTGAATACAAGCGTTGAACTATAACAAAAGGACTTGTATCTCTCACAACTGCTTTGAGATGTTCAAGATCCAGTACATAGAGCCATTTTAGGCTTTGTAGAGGGTTTGACTGATGAAACTTCATCAAAGGCTTAGATTCAGCCTTTTAGCACTCTTGATGATGTCATTAAGCATGCTACCAAGGTATTAAATCAAGTAAAAGTAAGAAACAAGCATTATAGCTTATCCCAGTGTTCTGTTAGTGCTTAGAATCTCATAGTAGTTCCTAATGGTGAATATTGAGAGTTGTAGCAAGAAGACACATATGGAGGCTTAAACAACACCAATTGATGTGAAAATGAAGACTCAATGGTTTCATTGACATGGATTTGGCCATTTTTAGCTGATATACCTAAAAACAGAGTTTAGAACCTTCAAGATACAAATAAGAGTGAATAGAGGTGTTGAACTGTAACCAAAGGAGTCGGATCTCTTACAACTGCTTTGAGATGTTCAAGATCCAGTACACAAAGCCATTGTAGGCTTTGAAGAGGGTTTGACTGATGCAACTTCATCAAGACTTAGATTCATCCTTTTAGCACTCTTGATGATGTGATTAAGCATGTTACCAAGGTGTAGAAGCAATTAAACGTAAGAAACAAGCATTATAGCTTATCCCATAATTCTGTTAGTTCTTTGAATCTCATAGGAGTTCTTAATTTTGAATATGGAGAGTGGTAGCAAGAAGACACATGTGGAGGCTTAAACAACACCTATTGATGTGAAAATGAAGAATCAATGGTTTCATTGACATGGATTTGGCCATTTTTAGCTGATATACCTAAAAACAGAGTTATGAACCTTGAAGATACAAATAAGAGTGAATAGAGGTGTTGAACTGTAACCAAAGGAGTCGGATCTCTTACAACTGCTTTGAGATGTTCAAGATCCAGTACACAGAACCATTGTAGGCTTTGAAGAGGGTTAAAGTGATCAAACTTCATCAAAGGCTTAGATTCAGCTTTTTAGCACTCTTGATGATGTGATTAAGCATGCTACCAAAGTGTAGAAGCAAGTTAAAGTAAAAAACAAGCATTATAGCTTTTCCTATAATTCTGTTAGTTCTTAGAATCTCATAAGAGTTTCTAATGGTGAATATGAAGGGTTGTAGCAAGAAGACACATATGAAGACTTAAATAACACCTATTGATGTGAATATGAAGAATCAATGGTTTCATTGACATGGATTTGGTAATTTTTAGCTTATATACCTAAAAAAAGAGTTATGAACCTTCAAGATACAACTAAGAGTGAATAGAAGTGTTGACCTGTAACAAAACGACGTGGAACTCTTACAACTGCTTTGAGATGTTCAAGATCCAAGTACATAGAGCCATTTTAGGCTTTGAAGAGGGTTTAACTGATGAAACTTCATCAAAGGCTTTGATTCAGCCTTTTAGCACTCTTGATGATGTGATTAAGCATGCTTCCAAGGTTTAAAAGCATGAAAAAGTAAGAAACAAGCATTATAGGTTATCCCATAGTTCTGTTACTTCTTAGAATCTCATAGGAGTTTTTAATGGTGATTATGGGGTGTTGTAGCAAGAAGACACATATGGCGGTATAAACAACACCTATTAATGTGAAAATGAAGAATCAATGGTTTCATTGACATGGATTTGGCCATTTTTAGCTGATATACCTAAAAAAGAGTTATGAACCTTCAAGATACAAATAAGAGTGAATAGAAGTATTGAACTGTAACCAAAGGAGTTGGATCTCTTACACCTGCTTTGAGATGTTCAAGATCCAGTACACAGAGCCATTGTAGGCTTTAAAGAGGGTCTGACTGATGCAACTTCATCAAAGACTTAGATTCATCCTTTTAGCACTCTTGATGATGTGATTAAGCATGTTACCAAGGTGTAGAAGCAATTAAAAGTAAGAAACAAGCATTATAGCTTATCCCATAATTCTGTTAGTTCTTTGAATCTCATAGGAGTTCTTAATGGTGAATATGGAGATTGGTAGCAAGAAGACACATGTGGAGGCTTAAACAACACCTATTGATGTGAAAATGAAGAATCAATGGTTTCATTGACATGGATTTGGTAATTTTTAGCGGATATACCTAAAAAAAAGAGTTATGAACCTTCAAGATACAAATAAGAGTGAATAGAAGCGTTGAACTGTAATCAAAAGGACTTGGATCTCTTACAACTGCTTTGAGATGTTCAAGATCCAAAGACATAGAGCCATTTTAGGCTTTATAGAGGGTTTGACTGATGAAACTTCATCAAAGGCTTAGATTCAGCCTTTTAGCACTCTTGATGATGTCATTAAGCATGCTACCAAGGTGTAAAAGCAAGTAAAAGTAAGAAACAAGCATTATAGCTTATCCCATAATTCTGTTAGTTCTTAGAATCTCATAGGAGTTTCTAATGGTGAATATGGAGAGTTGTAGCAAGAAGACACATATGGAGGCTTAAACAACAAATAATGCTGAGAAAATAAAGACTCAATGGTTTCATTGACATGGATTAGGCCATTTTTAGCTGATATACCTAAAAAACAGAAGTTTAGAACCTTCAAGATACAAATAAGAGTGAATAGAGGTGTTGAACTGTCATCAAAGGAGTCGGCTCTCTTACAACTGCTTTGAGATGTTCAAGATCCAGTACACAGAGCCATTCTAGGCTTTGAAGAGGGTTTGACTGATGCAACTTCATCAAAGACTTAGATTCATCCTTTTAGCACTCTTGATGATGTGATTAAGCATGTTACCAAGCTGTAGAAGCGATTAAAAGTAAGAAACAAGCATTATAGCTTATCCCATAATTCTGTTAGATCTTTGAATCTCATAGGAATTCTTAATGTTGAATATGGAGAGTGGTAGCAAGAAGACACATGTGGTGGCTTAAACAACACCTATTGATGTGAAAATGAAGAATCAATGGTTTCATTGACATGGATTTGGCCATTTTTAGCTGATATACCTAAAAACAGAGTTATGAACCTTCAAGATACAAATAAGAGTGAATAGAGGTGTTGAATCTAACCAAAGGAGTCGGATCTCTTACAACTGCTTTGAGATGTTCAAGATCCAAGACACAGAACCATTGTAGGCTTTGAAGAGGGTTAAAGTGATCAAACTTCATCAAAGGCTTAGATTCAGCTTTTTAGCACTCTTGATGATGTGATTAAGCATGCTACCAAAGTGTAGGAAAGTTAAAAGTAAAAAAAACAAGCATTATAGCTTTTCCTATAATTCAGTTAGTTCTTAGAATCTCATAAGAGTTTCTAATGGTGAATATGGAGGGTTGTAGCAAGAAGACACATATGAAGGCTTAAATAACACCTATTGATGTGAATATGAAGAATCAATGGTTTCATTGACATGGATTTGGTAATTTTTAGCTTCCATACCTAAAAAACAGAGTTATGACCTTTCAAGATACAAATAAGAGTGAATAGAATTGTTGACCTGTAAACAAAAGGACTTGGAACTCTTACAACTGCTTTGAGATGTTCAAGATCCCAAGACATAGAGCCATTTTAGGCTTTATAGAGGGTTTGACTGATGAAACTTCATCAAAGGCTTAGATTCAGCCTTTTAGCACTCTTGATGATGTCATTAAGCATGTTACCAAGGTGTAAAAAGCAAGTAAAAAGTAAGAAAACAAGCATTATAGCTTATCCCATAGTTCTGTTAGTTCTTAGAATCTCATAGGAGTTTCAAATGGTGAATATGGGCAGTTGTAGCAAAAAGACACATCTGGAGGCTGAAACAACACCTATTAATGTGAAAATGAAGAATCAATGGTTTCATTGACATGGATTTGGCCATTTTTAGCTGATATACCTAAAAAAGAGTTATGAACCTTCAAGATACAAATAAAAGTGAATAGGAGGTATTGAACTGTAACCAAAGGAGTTGGAATCTCTTACACCTGCTTTGAGATGTTCAAGATCCAAGACACAGAGCCATTGTAGGCTTTAAGAGGGTCTGACTGATGCAACTTCATCAAAGACTTAGATTCATCCTTTTAGCACTCTTGATGATGTGATTAAGCATGTTACCAAGGTGTAGAAGCAATTAAAAAGTAAGAAACAAGCATTATAGCTTATCCCATAATTCTGTTAGTTCTTTGAATCTCATAGGAGTTCTTAATGGTGAATATGGAGATTGGTAGCAAGAAGACACATGTGGAGGCTTAAACAACACCTATTGATGTGAAAATGAAGAATCAATGGTTTCATTGACATGGATTTGGTAATTTTTAGTGATATACCTAAAAAAAGAGTTATGAACCTTCAAGATACAAATAAGAGTGAATAGAGGTTGAACTGTAAATAAAAGGACTTGGATCTCTTACAACTGCTTTGAGATGTTCAAGATCCAAAGTACATAGAGCCATTGTAGGCTTTGAAGAGGGTTTGACTGATGAAACTTCATCAAAGGCTTAGATTCAGCCTTTTAGCACTCTTGATGATGTGATTAAGCATGCTACCAAGTGTATTAAATCAAGTAAAAAGTAAGAAGCAAGCATTAATGCTTATCCCAGAGTTCTGTTAGTTCTTAGAATCTCATAGGAGTTTCTAATGGTGAATATAGAGAGTTGAAGCAAGAAGACACATATGGAGGCTTAAACAACACCAATTGATGTGAAAATGAAGACTCGATGGTTTCATTGACAAGGGTTTGGCCATTTTTAGCTCGATATACCTAAAAAACAGAGTTAGAACCTTCAAGATACAAATAAGAGTGAATAGAGGTGTTGAACTGTAACCAAAGGAGTTGGATCTCTTACAACTGCTTTGAGATGTTCAAGATCCAAAGACACAAAGCCATGGTAGGCTTTGAAGATGGTTTGACTGATGCAACTTCATCAACGACTTAGATTCATCCTTTTAGCACTCTTGATGATGTGCTTAAGCATCTTGCCAAGGTGTAGAAGCAATTAAAAGTAAGAAACAAGCATTATAGCTTATCCCATAATTCTGTTAGTTCTTTGAATCTCATAGGAGTTCTTAATGGTGAATATGAAGAGTGGTAGCAAGAAGACACATGTGGATGCTTAAAAAACACCTATTGATGTGAAAATGAAGAATCACTGGTTTCATTGACATGAATTTGGCCATTTTTAGCTGATATACCTAAAATCAGAGTTATGAACCTTGAAGATACAAATAAGAGTGAATAGAGGTGTTGAACTGTAACCAAAGGAGTCGGATCTCTTACAACTGCTTTGAGATGTTCAAGATCAAGTACACAGAACCATTGTAGGCTTTGAAGAGGGTTAAAGTGATCAAACTTCATCAAAGGCTTAGATTCAACTTTTTAGCACTCTTGATGATGGGATTAAGCATATTACCAAAGTGTAGAAGCAAGTTAAAGTAAAAAACAAGCATTATAGCTTTTCCTATAATTCTGTTAGTTCTTAGAATCTCATAAGAGTTTCTAATAGTGAATATGGAGGGTTGTAGCAAGAAGACACATATCAAGGCTTAAATAACACCTATTGATGTGAATTTGAAGAATCAATGGTTTCATTGACATGGATTTGGTAATTTTTAGCTTACATACCTAAAAAAAGAGTTATGAACCTTCAAGATACAAATAAGAGTGAATAGAAGTGCTGACCAGTAACAAAGGGACTTGGAACTCTTACAACTGCTTTGAGATGTTCAAGATCCAAAGACATAGAGCCATTTTAGGCTTTGTAGAGGGTTTGACTGATGAAACTTCATCAAAGGCTTAGATTCAGCCTTTTTAGCACTCTTGATGATGTCATTAAGCATGTTACCAAGGTGTAAAAGCAAGTAAAAGTAAGAAACAAGCATTATAGCTTATCCCATAGTTCTGTTAGTTCTTAGAATCTCATAGGAGTTTCTTATGGTGAATATGGAGAGTTGTAGCAAGAAGACACATATGGCGGTATAAACAACACCTATTAATGTGAAAATGAAGATTCAGCCTTTTAGCACTCTTGATGATGTCATTAAGCATGTTACCAAGGTGTAAAAGCAAGTAAAAGTAAGAAACAAGCATTATAGCTTATCCCATAGTTCTGTTAGTTCTTAGAATCTCATAGGAGTTTCTTATGGTGAATATGGAGAGTTGTAGCAAGAAGACACATATGGCGGTATAAACAACACCTATTAATGTGAAAATGAAGAATCAATGGTTTCATTGACATGGATTTGGCCATTTTTAGCTGATATACCTAAAAACAAAGTTATGAACCTTCAAGATACAAATAAAAGTGAATAGAAGTATTGAACTGTAACCAAAGGAGTTGAATCTCTTTACACCTTTGAGATGTTCAAGATCCAAAGACACAGAGCCATTGTAGGCTTTAAAGAGGGTTTGACTGATGCAACTTCATCAAAGACTTAGATTCATCCTTTTTAGCACTCTTGATGACGTGATGAAACATGCTACCAAGGTGTAGAAGCAATTAAAAGTAAGAACAAGCATTCTAGCTTATCCCATAATTCTATTAGTTCTTAGAATCTCATAGGAGTTCCTAATGGTGAATATGGAGAGTTGTAGCAAGAAGACACATATGGAGGCTTAAACAACACCTATTGATGTGAAAATGAAGAATCAATGGTTTCATTGACATGGATTTGGCCATTTTAGCTGATATACCTAAAAAAGAGAGGTATGAACCTTCAAGATACAAATAAAAGTGAATAGAAGTATTGAACTGTAACCAAAGGAGTGGGATCTCTTACACCTGCCTTGAGATGTTCAAGATCCAAAGTACACAGAGCCATTGTAGGCTTTAAAGAGGGGCTGACGGATGCAACGTCATCAAAGACTTAGATGCATCCTTTTAGCACTCTTGATGATGTGATTAAGCATGTTACCAAGGTGTAGAAGCAATTAAAAGTAAGAACAAGCATTCTAGCTTATCCCATAATTCTATTAGTTCTTAGAATCTCATAGGAGTTCCTAATGGTGAATATGGAGAGTTGTAGCAAGAAGACACATATGGAGGCTTAAACCACACCTATTGATGTGAAAATGAAGAATCAATGGTTTCATTGACATGGATTTGGCCATTTTTAGCTGATCTACCTAAAAAAGAGTTATGAACCTTCAAGGTACAAATGAGAGTTAGTAGAAGTGTTGAACTGTAACCAAAGAAGTTAGATCTCTTACAACCGCTTTGAGATGTTCAAGATCAAAGTACACAGAGCCATTGTAGGCTTTAAGAGGGTTTGACTGATGCAACTTCATCAAAGACTTAGATTCATCCTTTTAGCACTCTTGATGATGTGATTAAGCATGTTACCAAGGTGTAGAAGAGATTAAAAGTAAGAAACAAGCATTATAGCTTATCCCATAATTCTGTTAGTTCTTTGAATCTCATAGGAGTTCTTAATATTGAATATGGAGAGTGGTAGCAAGAAGACACATGTGGAGGCTTAAACAACACCTATTGATGTGAAAATGAAGAATCAATGGTTTCATTGACATGGATTTGGCCATTTTTAGCTAATATACCTAAAAACAGAGTTATGAACCTTCAAGATACAAATAAGAGTGAATAGAGGTGTTGATTTGTAACCAAAGGAGTCGGATCTCTTACAACTTTTGAGATGTCCAAGATCCAAAGTACACAGAACCATTGTAGGTTTTGAAGAGGGTTAAAGTGATCAAACTTCATCAAAGGCTTAGATTCAGCTTTTTAGCACTCTTGATGATGTGATTAAGCATGCTACCAAAGTGTAGAAGCAAGTTAAAGTAAAAAACAAGCATTATAGCTTTTCCTATAATTCTGTTAGTTCTTAGAATCACATAAGAGTTTCTAATGGGGGATATGGAGGGTTGTAGCAAGAAGACACATATGAAGACTTAAATAACACCTATTGATGTGAATATGAAGAATCAATGGTTTCATTGACATGGATTTGGTAATTTTTAGCTTATATACCTAAAAAAAGAGTTATGAACCTTCAAGATACAACTAAGAGTGAATAGAATTGTTGACCTGTAACAAAACGACTTGGAACTCTTACAACTGCTTTGAGATGTTCGAGATCCAGTACATAGAGCCATTTTAGGCTTTGTAGAGGGTTTGACTGATGAAACTTCATCAAAGGCTTAGATTCAGCCTTTTAGCACTCTTGATGATGTCATTAAGCATGTTACCAAGGTGTAAAAAGAAGTAAAAGTAAGAAACAAGCATTATAGCTTATCCCATAGTTCTATAGTTCTTAGAATCTGATCGGAGTTTCTTATGGTGCATCTGGAGAGTTGTAGCAAGAAGACACATATGGCGGTATAAACAACACCTATTAATGTGAAAATGAAGAATCAATGGTTTCATTGACATGGATTTGGCCATTTTTAGCTGATATACCTAAAAAAGAGTTATGAACCTTCAAGATACAAATAAAAGTGAATAAGGTATTGAATCAGAACCAAAGGGAGTTGAATCTCTTACACCTGCCTTGAGATGTTCAAGATCCAAGACACAGAGCCATTGTAGGCTTTAAAAGAGGGCCTGACTGACGCAACTTCATCAAAGACTTAGATTCATCCTTTAGCACTCTTGATGATGTGATTAACATGTTACCAAGGTGTGTAGAAGCAATTAAAAGTAAGAACAAGCATTCTAGCTTATCTCATAATTCTATTAGTTCTTAGAATCTCATAGGAGTTCCTAATGGTGAATATGGAGAGTTGTAGCAAGAAGACACATATGGAGGCTTAAACAACACCTATTGATGTGAAAATGAAGAATCAATGGTTTCATTGACAAGGATTTGGCCATTTTCAAGCTGATAGACCTAAAAAAGAGTTATGAACCTTCAAGATACAAATAAAAGTGAATAAGTATTGAATCAGAACCAAAGGAGTTAAATCTCTTACACCTGCCTTGAGATGTTCAAGATCCAAAGTACACAGAGCCATTGTAGGCTTTAAAAGAGGGTCTGACTGATGCAACTTCATCAAAGACTTAGATTCATCCTTTTAGCACTCTTGATGATG
>CM051387.1:609495-635720 GCA_028015245.1 Cardamine occulta | reverse complement strand
ACAGAGCCATTGTAGGCTTTGAAGAGGGTTTGAGTGCTGAAACTTCATCAAAGGCTTAGATTCAGCCTTTTAGCACTCTTGATGATGTGATTAAGCATGCTACCAAAGTGTAGAAGCAAGTTAAAGTAAGAGACAAGCATTATAGCTTATCCCATAGTTCTGTTAGTTCTGAGAATCTTATAAGAGTTTCTAATGGTGAAAATGGAGAGTTGTAGCAAGAAAACACATATGGACGGCTTAAACAACACCTATTGATGTGAATTTGAAGAATCAATGGTTTCATTGACATGGATTTGGCCTTTTTTAGCTGATATACCTAAAAACAGATTTATGAACCGTCAAGATACACATACAAGTGAATAGAAGTGTTGAACTGTAAGCAAAGGAGTCGGATCTCTTACAACAGGTTTGAGATGTTCAAGATCCTGTACACTGAGCCATTGTAGGCTTTGAAGAGGGTTTAACTGATCAAACTTCATCAAAAGCTTAGATTCAGCCTTTTAGCACTCTTGATGATATGATTAAGCATGCTACCAAAGTGTAGAAGCAAGTGAAAGTAAGAAACAAGCATTATAGCTTATCCCATAGTTCTGTTAGTTCTTAAAATCTCATAAGAGTTTCTAATGGTGAATATGGAGAGTTGTAGCAAGAAGACACATATTGACGCCCTAAACAACACCTATTGATGTGAATATGAAGAATCAATGGTTTCATTGACATGAATTTGGCCATTTTTAGCTGATATACTTAAAAACAGATTTATGAACCATCAAGATACAAATAAGAGTGAATAGAAGTGTTAAACTAACCAAAGGAGTCGGATCTCTTCCAACTGCTTTGAGATGTTTAAGATCCTGTACACAAAGCCATTGTAGGCTTTGAAGAGGGTTTGAGTGATGAAACTTCATCAAAGGCTTAGATTCAGCCTTTTAGCACTCTTGATGATGTGATTAAGCATGCTACCAAAGTGTAGAAGCAAGTTAAAGTAAGAAACAAGCATTATAGCTTATCCCATAGTTCTGTTAGTTCTTAGAATCTCATAGGAGTTCCTAATGGTGAATATGGAGAGTTGTAGCAAGAAGACACATATGGAGGCTTAAACAACACCTATTGATGTGAAAATAAAGAATCAATGGTTTCATTGACATGGATTTGGCCATTTTTAGCTGATATACTTAAAAACAGATTTATGAACCTTCAAGATACAAATAAGAGTGAATAGAAGTGTTGAACTGTAACCAAAGGAGTCGCATCTCTTACAACTGCTTTGAGATGTTCAACAGGAACTATAGAGCCATTGTAGGCTTTGAAGAGGGTTTGAGTGATGAAACTTCATCAAAGGCTTAGATTCAGCCTTTTAGCACTCTTGATGATGTGACATTAAGCATGTACCAAAGGTGAAGAAAGTTAAAGTAAGAAACAAGCATTATAGCTTATCCCATAGTTTTGTTAGTTCTTAAAATCCCATAAGAGTTTCTAATGGTGAATATGGAGAGTTGTAGGAAGAAGACACATATGGACGGCTTAAACAACATCAATTGATGTGAATTTGAAGAATCAATGGTTTCATTGACATGGATTTGGCCATTTTTAGCTGATATACCTAAAAACAGAGTTATGAACCTTTAAGATACACATACTAGTGAATAGAAGTGTTGAACTGTAACCAAAGGAGTCGCATCTCTTACAACTGCTTTGAGATGTTCAAGATCCTGTACACAGAGCCATTGTAGGCTTTGAAGAGGGTTTGAGTGCTGAAACTTCATCAAAGGCTTAGATTCAGCCTTTTAGCACTCTTGATGATGTGATTAAGCATGCTACCAAAGTGTAGAAGCAAGTTAAAGTAAGAAACAAGCATTATAGCTTATCCCATAGTTCTGTTAGTTCTTAAAATCTCATAAGAGTTTCTAATGGTGAATATGGAGAGTTGTAGCAAGAAGACACATATGGACGGCTTAAACAACACCTATTGATGTGAATATGAAGAATCACTGGTTTCATTGACAAGGATTTGGCCATTTTTAGCTTATATTCCTTAAAAAAGAGTTATGAACCTTCAAGATAAAAATAAGAGTGAATAGAAGTGTTGAACTGTAACCAAAGGAGTCGGATCTCTTCCAACCGCTTTGAGATGTTTAAGATCCTGTACACAAAGCGATTGTAGCATTTGAAGGGGGTTTGAGTGCTGAAACTTCATCAAAGGCTTAGGTTCAGCCTTTGAGCACTCTTGTTGTCGTGTTAAGCATGCTACCAAAGTGTAGAAGCAAGTTAAAGTAAGAGACAAGCATTATACCTTATCCCATAGTTCTGTTAGTTCTGAGAATCTTATAAGAGTTTCTAATGGTGAAAATGGAGAGTTGTAGCAAGAAAACACATATGGACGGCTTAAACAACACCTATTGATGTGAATTTGAAGAATCAATGGTTTCATTGACATGGATTTGGCCTTTTTTAGCTGATATACCTAAAAACAGAGTTATGAACCTTCAAGATACACATACAAGTGAATAGAAGTGTTGAACTGTAACCAAAGGAGTCGGATCTCTTACAACAGCTTTGAGATGTTCAAGATCCTGTTCACAGAGCCATTGTAGGCTTTGAAGAGGGTTTAAGTGATCAAACTTCATCAAAGGCTTAGATTCAGCCTTTTAGCACTCTTGATGATATGATTAAGCATGCTACCAAAGTGTAGAAGCAAGTTAAAGTAAGAAACAAGCATTATAGCTTATCCCATAGTTCTGTTAGTTCTTAAAATCTCATAAGAGTTTCTAATGGTGATTATGGAGAGTTGTAGCTAGAAGACACATATGGACGGCTTAAACAACACCTATTGATGTGAATATGAAGAATCAATGGTTTCATTGACATGAATTTGGCCATTTTTAGCTGATATACTTAAAAACAGATTTATGAACCTTCAAGATACAAATAAGAGTGAATAGAAGTGTTAAACTAACCAAAGGAGTCGGATCTCTTCCAACTGCTTTGAGATGTTTAAGATCCTGTACACAAAGCCATTGTAGGCTTTGAAGAGGGTTTGAGTGATGAAACTTCATCAAAGGCTTAGATTCAGCCTTTTAGCACTCTTGATGATGTGATTAAGCATGCTACCAAAGTGTAGAAGCAAGTTAAAGTAAGAAACAAGCATTATAGCTTATCCCATAGCTCTATTAGTTCTTAGAATCTCATAGGAGTTCCTAATGGTGAATATGGAGAGTTGTAGCAAGAAGACACATATGGAGGCTTAAACAACACCTATTGATGTGAAAATAAAGAATCAATGGTTTCATTGACATGGATTTGGCCATTTTTAGCTGATATACCTAAAAACAGAGTTATGAACCTTCAAGATACACATACGAGTGAATAGAAGTGTTGAACTGTAACCAAAGGAGTCGCATCTCTTACAACTGCTTTGAGATGTTCAAGATCCTGTACACAGAGCCATTGTAGGCTTTGAAGAGGGTTTGAGTGATGAAACTTCATCAAAGGCTTAGATTCAGCCTTTTAGCACTCTTGATGATGTGATTAAGCATGCTACCAAAGTGTAGAAGCAAGTTAAAGTAAGAGACAAGCATTATAGCTTATCCCATAGTTCTGTTAGTTCTGAGAATCTTATAAGAGTTTCGAATGGTGAAAATGGACGGCTTAAACAACACCCGTTGATGTGAATTTGAAGAATCAATGGTTTCATTGACATGGATTTGTCCTTTTTTAGCTGATATACCTAAAAACAGAGTTATGAACCTTAAAGATACACATGCAAGTGAATAGAAGTGTTGAACTGTAACCAAAGGAGTCAGATCTCTTACAACAGCTTTGAGATGTTCAAGATCCTGTAAACAGAGCCATTGTAGGCTTTGAAGAGGCTTTAAGTGATCAAACTTCATCAAAGGCTTAGATTCAGCCTTTTAGCACTCTTGATGATATGATTAAGCATGCTACCAAAGTGTAGAAGCAAGTGAAAGTAAGAAACAAGCATTATAGCTGATCCCATAAATCCGTTAGTTCTTAAAATCTCATAAGAGTTTCTAATGGTGAATATGGAGAGTTGTAGCAAGAAGACAGATATGGAGGGTTAAACAACACATATTGATGTGAATATGAAGAATCAATGGTTTCATTGACAAGGATTTGGCGATTTTTAGCTGATATACTTAAAAAACAGATTTATGAACCTTCAAGATACAAATAAGAAGTGAATAGAAGTGTTAAATAACTCAAAGGAGTCGGATCGTTTCGAACTGCTTTGAGATGTTTAAGATCCTGTACACAAAGCCATTGTAGGCTTTGAAGAGGGTTTGAGTGATGAAACTTTATCAAAGGCTTAGATTCAGCTTTTTAGCACTCTTGATGATGTGATTAAGCATGCTACCAAAGTGTAGAAGCAAGTTAAAGTAAGAGACAAGCATTATAGCTTATCCCATAGTTCTGTTAGTTCTTAGAATCTTATAGGAGTTTCTAATGGTAATATGGGGAGTTGTAGCAAGAATACACATATGGACGGCTTAAACAACACCTATTGATGTGAATTTGAAGAATGAATGGTTTCGTTGATATGGATTTGGCCTTTTTTAGCTGATATAGCTAAAAACAGAGTTATGAACCTTTAAAGATACACATACAAGTGAATAGAAGTGTTGACTCAGTTAAAAGGAGTCGGATCTCTTACAACTGCTTTGAGATGTTCAAGATCTTGTACACATAGCCATTGTAGGCTTTGAAGAGGGTTTGAGTGCTGAAACTTCATCAAAGGCTTAGATTCAGCCTTTTAGCACTCTTGATGATATGATTAAGCATGCTACCAAAGTGTAGAAGCAAGTTAAAGTAAGAAACAAGCATTATAGCTTATCTCATAGTTCTGTTAGTTCTTAAAATCTCATAAGAGTTTCTAATGGTGATTATGGAGAGTTGTAGCTAGAAGACACATATGGACGGCTTAAATAACACCTATTGATGTGAATATGAAGAATCAATGGTTTCATTGACATGAATTTGGCCATTTTTAGCTGATATACTTAAAAATAGATTTATGAACCTTCAAGATACAAATAAGAGTGAATAGAAGTGTTAAACTAACCAAAGGAGTCGGATCTCTTCCAACTGCTTTGAGATGTTTAAGATCCTGTACACAAAGCCATTGTAGGCTTTGAAGAGGGTTTGAGTGATGAAACTTCATCAAAGGCTTAGATTCAGCCTTTTAGCACTCTTGATGATGTGATTAAGCATGCTACCAAAGTGTAGAAGCAAGTTAAAGTAAGAAACAAGCATTATAGCTTATCCCATAGCTCTGTTAGTTCTTAGAATCTCATAGGAGTTCCTAATGGTGAATATGGAGAGTTGTAGCAAGAAGACACATATGGAGGCTTAAACAACACCTATTGATGTGAAAATAAAGAATCAATGGTTTCATTGACATGGATTTTGCCATTTTTAGCTGATATGCCTAAAAACAGAGTTATGAACCTTCAAGATACACATACAGTGAATAGAAGTGTTGAACTGTAACCAAAGGAGTCGAATCTCTTACAACTGCTTTGAGATGTTCAAGATCTTGTACACATAGCCATTGTAGGCTTTGAAGAGGGTTTGAGTGCTGAAACTTCATCAAAGGCTTAGATTCAGCCTTTTAGCACTCTTGATGATATGATTAAGCATGCTACCAAAGTGTAGAAGCAAGTTAAAGTAAGAGACAAGCATTATAGCTTATCCCATAGTTCTGTTAGTTCTGAGAATCTTATAAGAGTTTCTAATGGTGAAAATGGAGAGTTGTAGCAAAAAAAAACATATGGACGGCTTAAACAACACCTATTGATGTGAATTTGAAGAATCAATGGTTTCATTGACATGGATTTGCTCTTTTTTAACTGATATACCTAAGAACAGAGTTATGAACCTTAAAGATACACATACAAGTGAATAGAAGTGTTGACCTGTAACCAAAGGAGTCGGATCTCTTACAACTGCTTTGAGATGTTCAAGATCCTGCTCACAGAGCCATTGTAGGCTTTGAAGAGGCTTTAAGTGATCAAACTTCATCAAAGGCTTAGATTCAGCCTTTTAGCACTCTTGATGATATGATTAAGCATGCTACCAAAGTGTAGAAGCAAGTGAAAGTAAGAAACAAGCATTATAGCTTATCCCATAGTTCTGTTAGTTCTTAAAATCCCATAAGAGTTTCTAATGGTGAATATGGAGAGTTGTAGCAAGAAGACACATATGGACGGCTTAAACAACACCAATTGATGTGAATATGAAGAATCAATGGTTTCATTGACATGAATTTGGCCATTTTTAGCTGATATACTTAAAAACAGATTTATGAACCTTCAAGATACAAATAAGAGTGAATAGAAGTGTTAAACTAACCAAAGGAGTCGGATCTCTTCCAACTGCTTTGAGATGTTTAAGATCCTGTACACAAAGCCATTGTAGGCTTTGAAGAGGGTTTGAGTGATGAAACTTCATCAAAGGCTTAGATTCAGCCTTTTAGCACTCTTGATGATGTGATTAAGCATGCTACCAAAGTGTAGAAGCAAGTTAAAGTAAGAAACAAGCATTATAGCTTATCCCATAGTTCTGTTAGTTCTTAGAATCTCATAGGAGTTTCTAATGGTGAATATGGAGAGTTGTAGCAAGAAGACACATATGGAGGCTTAAACAACACCTATTGATGTGAAAATAAAGAATCAATGGTTTCATTGACATGGATTTGGCCATTTTTAGCTGATATACCTAAAAACAGAGTTATGAACCTTCAAGATACACATACGAGTGAATAGAAGTGTTGAACTGTAACCAAAGGAGTCACATCTCTTACAACTGCTTTGAGATGTTTAAGATCCTGTATACAGAGCCATTGTAGGCTTTGAAGAGGGTTTGAGTGCTGAAAGTTCATCAAAGGCTTAGATTCAGCTTTTTAGCACTCTTGATGATGTGATTAAGCATGCTACCAAAGTGTAGAAGCAAGTTAAAGTAAGACACAAGCATTATAGCTTATCCCATAGTTCCGTTAGTTCTGAGAATCTTATAAGAGTTTCTAATGGTGAAAATGGAGAGTTGTAGCAAGAAAAACACATATGGACGGCTTAAACAACACCTATTGATGTGAATTTGAAGAATCAATGGTTTCATTGACATGGATTTGGCCTTTTTTTAGCTGATATACCTAAAAAAGAGTTATGAACCTTAAAGATACACACATACAAGTGAATAGAAGTGTTGACCAGTATCAAAGGAGTCGGATCTCTTACAACTGCTTTTGAGATGTTCAAGATCCTGTTCACAGAGCCATTGTAGGCTTTGAAGAGGGTTTAAAGTGATCAAACTTCATCAAAGGCTTAGATTCAGCCTTTTAGCCCTCTTGATGATATGATTAAGCATGAAACCAAAATGTCGCAACAAGTTAAAGTAAGAGACAAGCATTATAGCTTATCCCATAGTTCTGTTAGTTCTGAGAATCTCATAGGAGTTTCTAATGGTGAATATGGAGAGTTGTAGCAAGAAGACACATATGGACGGCTTAAACAACACCAATTGATGTGAATATGAAGAATCAATGGTTTCATTGACATGAATTTGGCCATTTTTAGCTGATATACTTAAAAACAGATTTATGAACCTTCAAGATACAAATAAGAGTGAATAGAAGTGTTAAACTAACCAAAGGAGTCGGATCTCTTCCAACTGCTTTGAGATGTTTAAGATCCTGTACACAAAGCCATTGTAGGCTTTGAAGAGGGTTTGAGTGATGAAACTTCATCAAAGGCTTAGATTCAGCCTTTTAGCACTCTTGATGATGTGATTAAGCATGCTACCAAAGTGTAGAAGCAAGTTAAAGTAAGAAACAAGCATTATAGCTTATCCCATAGCTCTGTTAGTTCTTAGAATCTCATAGGAGTTTCTAATGGTGAATATGGAGAGTTGTAGCAAGAAGACACATATGGAGGCTTAAACAACACCTATTGATGTGAAAATAAAGAATCAATGGTTTCATTGACATGGATTTTGCAATTTTTAGCTGATATACCTAATAACAGAGTTATGAACCTTCAAGATACACATACGAGTGAATAGAAGTGTTGAACTACAACCAAAGAAGTCGCATCTGTTACAACTGCTTTGAGATGTTCAAGATCTTGTACACAGAGCCATTGTAGGCTTTGAAGAGGGTTTGAGTGCTGAAACTTCATCAAAGGCTTAGATTCAGCCTTTTAGCACTCTTGATGATGTGATTAAGCATGCTACCAAAGTGTAGAAGCAAGTTAAAGTAAGAGACAAGCATTATAGCTTATCCCATAGTTCTGTTAGTTCTGAGAATCTTATAAGAGTTTCTAATGGTGAAAATGGAGAGTTGTAGCAAGAAAACACATATGGACGGCTTAAACAACACCTATTGATGTGAATTTGAAGAATCAATGGTTTCATTGACATGGATATGGCCTTTTTTAGCTGATATACCTAAAAACAGAGTTATGATCCTTCAAGATACACATACATGTGAATAGAAGTGTTGAACTGTAAGCAAAGGAGTCGGATCTCTAACAACAGCTTTGAGATGTTCAAGATCCTGTACACAGAGCCATTGTAGGCTTTGAAGAGGGTTTAAGTGATCAAACTTCATCAAAGGCTTAGATTCAGCCTTTTAGCACTCTTGATGATATGATTAAGCATGCTACCAAAGTGTAGAAGCAAGTTAAAGTAAGAAACAAGCATTATAGCTTATCCCATAGTTCTGTTAGTTCTTAAAATCCCATAAGAGTTTCTAATGGTGAATATGGAGAGTTGTAGCAAGAAGACACATATGGACGGCTTAAACAACACCAATTGATGTGAATATGAAGAATCAATGGTTTCATTGACATGAATTTGGCCATTTTTAGCTGATATACTTAAAAACAGATTTATGAACCTTCAAGATACAAATAAGAGTGAATAGAAGTGTTAAACTAACCAAAGGAGTCGGATCTCTTCCAACTGCTTTGAGATGTTTAAGATCCTGTACACAAAGCCATTGTAGGCTTTGAAGAGGGTTTGAGTGATGAAACTTCATCAAAGGCTTAGATTCAGCCTTTTAGCACTCTTGATGATGTGATTAAGCATGCTACCAAAGTGTAGAAGCAAGTTAAAGTAAGAAACAAGCATTATAGCTTATCCCATAGCTCTGTTAGTTCTTAGAATCTCATAGGAGTTCCTAATGGTGAATATGGAGAGTTGTAGCAAGAAGACACATATGGAGGCTTAAACAACACCTATTGATGTGAAAATAAAGAATCAATGGTTTCATTGACATGGATTTGGCCATTTTTAGCTGATATACCTAAAAACAGAGTTATGAACATTCAAGATACATATACGAGTGAATAGAAGTGTTGAACTGTAACCAAAGGAGTCGGATCTCTTACAACTGCTTTGAGATGTTCAAGATCCTGTACACAGAGCCATTGTAGGCTTTGAAGAGGGTTTGAGTGCTGAAACTTCATCAAAGGCTTAGATTCAGCCTTTTAGCACTCTTGATGATGTGATTAAGCATGCTACCAAAGTGTAGAAGCAAGTTAAAGTAAGAGACAAGCATTATAGCTTATCCCATAGTTCTGTTAGTTCTGAGAATCTTATAAGAGTTTCTAATGGTGAAAATGGAGAGTTGTAGCAAGAAAACACATATGGACGGCTTAAACAACACCTATTGATGTGAATTTGAAGAATCAATGGTTTCATTGACATGGATTTGGTCTTTTTTAGCTGATATACCTAAAAACAGAGTTTTGAACCTTCAAGATACACATACATGTGAATAGAAGTGTTGAACTGTAAGCAAAGGAGTCGGATCTCTAACAACAGCTTTGAGATGTTCAAGATCCTGTACACAGAGCCATTGTAGGCTTTGAAGAGGGTTTAAGTGATCAAACTTCATCAAAGGCTTAGATTCAGCCTTTTAGCACTCTTGATGATATGATTAAGCATGCTACCAAAGTGTAGAAGCAAGTTAAAGTAAGAAACAAGCATTATAGCTTATCCCATAGTTCTGTTAGTTCTTAAAATCCCATAAGAGTTTCTAATGGTGAATATGGAGAGTTGTAGCAAGAAGACACATATGGACGGCTTAAACAACACCAATTGATGTGAATATGAAGAATCAATGGTTTCATTGACATGAATTTGGCCATTTTTAGCTGATATACTTAAAAACAGATTTATGAACCTTCAAGATACAAATAAGAGTGAATAGAAGTGTTAAACTAACCAAAGGAGTCGGATCTCTTCCAACTGCTTTGAGATGTTTAAGATCCTGTACACAAAGCCATTGTAGGCTTTGAAGAGGGTTTGAGTGATGAAACTTCATCAAAGGCTTAGATTCAGCCTTTTAGCACTCTTGATGATGTGATTAAGCATGCTACCAAAGTGAATAAGAAGTCAAAGTAAGAAACAAACATTAAAGTTTATCCCATAGCGCAGTTAGTTCTTAGAATCTCATAGCAGTTCCTAATGGTGAATATGGAGAGTTGTAGCAAGAAGACACATATGGAGGCTTAAACAACACCTATTGATGTGAAAATAAAGAATCAATGGTTTCATTGACATGGATTTGGCCATTTTTAGCTGATATACCTAAAAAAAGAGTTATGAACCTTCAAGATACACATACGAGTGAATAGAAGTGTTGAACTGTAACCAAAGGAGTCGCATCTCTTACAACTGCTTTGAGATGTTCAAGATCCTGTACACAGAGCCATTGTAGGCTTTGAAGAGGGTTTGAGTGCTGAAACTTCATCAAAGGCTTAGATTCAGCCTTTTAGCACTCTTGATGATGTGATTAAGCATGCTACCAAAGTGTAGAAGCAAGTTAAAGTAAGAGACAAGCATTATAGCTTATCCCATAGTTCTGTTAGTTCTGAGAATCTTATAAGAGTTTCTAATGGTGAATATGGAGAGTTATAGCAAGAAGACACATATGGAGGCTTAAACAACACCTATTGATGTGAAAATAAAGAATCAATGGTTTCATTGACATGGATTTGGCCTTTTTTAGCTGATATACCTAAAAACAGAGTTATGAACCTTCAAGATACACATACATGTGAATAGAAGTGTTGAACTGTAAGCAAAAGAGTCGGAGCTCTTACAACAGCTTTGAGATGCTCAAGATCCTGTACACAGAGTTATTGTAGGCTTTGAATAGGGTTTAAGTGATCAAACTTCAGCAAAGGCTTAGATTCAGCCTTTTAGCACTCTTGATGATATGATTAAGCATGCTACCAAAGTGTAGAAGCAAGTTAAAGTAAGAAACAAGCATTATAGCTTATCCCATAGTTCTGTTAGTTTTTAAAATCCCATAAGAGTTTCTAATGGTGAATATGGAGAGTTGTAGCAAGAAGACACATATTGACGGCTTAAACAACACCTATTGATGTGAATATGAAGAATCAATGGTTTTATTGACATGAATTTGGCCATTTTTAGCTGATATACTTAAAAAAAGATTTATGAACCTTCAAGATACACATAAGAGTGAATAGAAGTGTTAAACTAACCAAAGGAGTCGGATCTCTTCCAACTGCTTTGAGATGTTTAAGATCCTATACACAAAGCCATTGTAGGCTTTGAAGAGGGTTTGAGTGATGAAACTTCATCAAAGGCTTAGATTCAGCCTTTTAGCACTCTTGATGATGTGATTAAGCATGCTACCAAAGTGTAGAAGCAAGTTAAAGTAAGAGACAAGCATTATAGCTTATCCCATAGTTCTGTTAGTTCTGAGAATCTTATAAGAGTTTCTAATGGTGAAAATGGAGAGTTGTAGCAAGAAAACACATATGGAGGCTTAAACAACACCTATTGATGTGAATTTGAAGAATCAATTGTTTCATTGACATGGATTTGGCCTTTTTTAACTGATATACCTAAAAACAGAGTTATGAACCTTCAAGATACACATAGAAGTGAATAGAAGTGTTGAACTGTAACCAAAGGAGTCGCATCTCTTACAACTGCTTTGAGATGTTCAAGATCCTATACACAGAGCCATTGTAGGCTTTGAAGAGGGTTTGAGTGATGAAACTTCATCAAAGGCTTAGATTCAGCCTGTTAGCACTCTTGATGATGTGATTAAGCATGCTACCAAAGTGTAGAAGCAAGTTAAAGTAAGAAACAAGCATTATAGCTTATCCCATAGCTCTGTTAGTTCTTAGAATCTCATAAGAGTTCCTAATGGTGAATATGGAGAGTTGTAGCAAGAAGACACATATGGAGGCTTAAACAACACCTATTGATGTGAAAATAAAGAATCAATGGTTTCATTGACATGGATTTGGCCATTTTTAGCTGATATACCTAAAAACAGAGTTATGAACCTTCAAGATACACATACGAGTGAATAAAAGTGTTGAACTGTAACCAAAGGAGTCACATCTCTTACAACTGCTTTGAGATGTTCAAGATCCTGTACACAGAGCCATTGTAGGCTTTGAAGAGGGTTTGAGTGCTGAAACTTCATCAAAGGCTTAGATTCAGCCTTTTAGCACTCTTGATGATGTGATTAAGCATGCTACCAAAGTGTAGAAGCAAGTTAAAATGAGAAACAAGCATTATAGCTTATCTCACAGTTCATATAGTTCTTTGAATCCCATAAGAGTTTCTAATGGTGAAAATGGAGAGTTGTAGCAAGAAAACACATATGGACGGCTTAAACAACACCTATTGATGTGAATTTGAAGAATCAATGGTTTCATTGACATGGATTTGGCCATTTTCAGCTGATATACCTAAAAACAGAGTTATGAAGCTTCAAGATACACATAGCTAATAGAAGTGTTAAACTAACCAAAAGAGTCGGATCTCTTCCAACTGCTTTGAGATGTTTAAGATCCTGTACACAAAGCCATTGTAGGCTTTGAAGAGGGTTTGAGTGCTGAAACTTCATCAAAGGCTTAGATTCAGCCTTTTAGCACTCTTGATGATGTGTTAAGCATGCTACCAAAGTGTAGAAGCAAGTTAAAGTAAGAGACAAGCATTATAGCTTATCCCATAGTTCTGTTAGTTCTGAGAATCTTATAAGAATTTCTAATGGTGAAAATAGAGAGTTGTAGCAAGAAAACACATATGGACGGCTTAAACAACACCTATTGATGTGAATTTGAAGAATCAATGGTTTCATTGACATGGATTTGGCCTTTTTTAACTGATATACCTAAAAACAGAGTTATGAACCTTAAAGATACACATACAAGTGAATAGAAGTGTTGAACTGTCAGCAAAGGAGTCGGATCTCTAACAACAGCTTTGAGATGTTCAAGATCCTGTATACAGAGCCATTGTAGGCTTTGAAGAGGGTTTAAGTGATCAAACTTCATCAAAGGCTTAGATTCAGCCTTTTAGCACTCTTGATGATATGATTAAGCATGCTACCAAAGTGTAGAAGGAAGTTAAAGTAAGAAACAAGCATTATAGCTTATCCCATAGTTCTGTTAGTTCTTAAAATCTCATAAGAGTTTCTAATGGTGAATATGGAGAGTTGTAGCAAGAAGACACATATGGACGGCTTAAACAACACCTATTGATGTGAATATGAAGAATCAATGGTTTCATTGACATGAATTTGGCCATTTTTAGCTGATATACTTAAAAACAGATTTATGAACCTTCAAGATACAAATAAGAGTGAATAGAAGTGTTAAACTAACCAAAGGAGTCGGATCTCTTCCAACTGCTTTGAGATGTTTAAGATCCTGTACACAAAGCCATTGTAGGCTTTGAAGAGGGTTTGAGTGATGAAACTTCATCAAAGGCTTAGATTCAGCCTTTTAGCACTCTTGATGATGTGATTAAGCATGCTACCAAAGTGTAGAAGCAAGTTAAAGTAAGAAACAAGCATTATAGCTTATCCCATAGCTCTGTTAGTTCTTAGAATCTCATAGGAGTTCCTAATGGTGAATATGGAGAGTTGTAGCAAGAAGACACATATGGAGGCTTAAACAACACCTATTGATGTGAAAATAAAGAATCAATGGTTTCATTGACATGGATTTGGCCATTTTTAGCTGATATACCTAAAAACAGAGTTATGAACCTTCAAGATACACATACGAGTGAATAGAAGTGTTGAACTGTAACCAAAGGAGTCGCATCTCTTACAACTGCTTTGAGATGTTCAAGATCCTGTACACAGAGCCATTGTAGGCTTTGAAGAGGGTTTGAGTGCTGAAACTTCATCAAAGGCTTAGATTCAGCCTTTTAGCACTCTTGATGATGTGATTAAGCATGCTACCAAAGTGTAGAAGCAAGTTAAAGTAAGAGACAAGCATTATAGCTTATCCCATAGTTCTGTTAGTTCTGAGAATCTTATAAGAGTTTCTAATGGTGAAAATGGAGAGTTGTAGCAAGAAAACACATATGGACGGCTTAAACAACACCTATTGATGTGAATTTGAAGAATCAATGGTTTCATTGACATGGATTTGGCCTTTTTTAACTGATATACCTAAAAACAGAGTTATGAACCTTAAAGATACACATACAAGTGAATAGAAGTGTTGAACTGTAACCAAAGGAGTCGGATCTCTTACAACAGCTTTGAGATGTTCAAGATCCTGTTCACAGAGCCATTGTAGGCTTTGAAGAGGGTTTAAGTGATCAAACTTCATCAAAGGCTTAGATTCAGCCTTTTAGCACTCTTGATGATATGATTAAGCATGCTACCAAAGTGTAGAAGCAAGTGAAAGTAAGAAACAAGCATTATAGCTTATCCCATAGTTCTGTTAGTTCTTAAAATCCCATAAGAGTTTCTAATGGTGAATATGGAGAGTTGTAGCAAGAAGACACATATGGACGGCTTAAACAACACCAATTGATGTGAATATGAAGAATCAATGGTTTCATTGACATGAATTTGGCCATTTTTAGCTGATATACTTAAAAACAGATTTATGAACCTTCAAGATACAAATAAGAGTGAATAGAAGTGTTAAACTAACCAAAGGAGTCGGATCTCTTCCAACTGCTTTGAGATGTTTAAGATCCTGTACACAAAGCCATTGTAGGCTTTGAAGAGGGTTTGAGTGCTGAAACTTCATCAAAGGCTTAGATTCAGCCTTTTAGCACTCTTGATGATGTGTTAAGCATGCTACCAAAGTGTAGAAGCAAGTTAAAGTAAGAGACAAGCATTATAGCTTATCCCATAGTTCTGTTAGTTCTGAGAATCTTATAAGAGTTTCTAATGGTGAAAATGGAGAGTTGTAGCAAGAAAACACATATGGACGGCTTAAACAACACCTATTGATGTGAATTTGAAGAATCAATGGTTTCATTGACATGGATTTGGCCTTTTTTAACTGATATACCTAAAAACAGAGTTATGAACCTTCAAGATACACATACATATGAATAGAAGTGTTGAACTGTAAGCAAAGGAGTCGGATCTCTTACAACAGCTTTGAGATGTTCAAGATCCTGTACACAGAGCCATTGTAGGCTTTGAAGAGGGTTTAAGTGATCAAACTTCATCAAAGGCTTAGATTCAGCCTTTTAGCACTCTTGATGATATGATTAAGCATGCTACCAAAGTGTAGAAGCAAGTGAAAGTAAGAAACAAGCATTATAGCTTATCCCATAGTTCTGTTAGTTCTTAAAATCTCATAAGAGTTTCTAATGGTGAATATGGAGAGTTGTAGCAAGAAGACACATATGGACAGCTTAAACAACACCAATTGATGTGAATATGAAGAATCAATGGTTTCATTGACATGAATTTGGCCATTTTTAGCTGATATACTTAAAAACAGATTTATGAACCTTCAAGATACAAATAAGAGTGAATAGAAGTGTTAAACTAACCAAAGGAGTCGGATCTCTTCCAACTGCTTTGAGATGTTTAAGATCCTGTACACAAAGCCATTGTAGGCTTTGAAGAGGGTTTGAGTGATGAAACTTCATCAAAGGCTTAGATTCAGCCTTTTAGCACTCTTGATGATGTGATTAAGCATGCTACCAAAGTGTAGAAGCAAGTTAAAGTAAGAAACAAGCATTGTAGCTTATCCCATAGCTCTGTTAGTTCTTAGAATCTCATAGGAGTTCCTAATGGTGAATATGGAGAGTTGTACCAAGACGACACATATGGAGACTTAAACAACACCTACTGATGTGAAAATAAAGAATCAATGGTTTCATTGACATGGATTTGGCCATTTTTAGCTGATATACCTAAAAACAGAGTTATGAACCTTTAAGATACACATACTAGTGAATAGAAGTGTTGAACTGTAACCAAAGGAGTCGCATCTCTTACAACTGCTTTGAGATGTTTAAGATCCTGTATACAGAGCCATTGTAGGCTTTGAAGAGGGTTTGAGTGCTGAAAGTTCATCAAAGGCTTAGATTCAGCTTTTTAGCACTCTTGATGATGTGATTAAGCATGCTACCAAAGTGTAGAAGCAAGTTAAAGTAAGAGACAAGCATTATAGCTTATCCCATAGTTCTGTTAGTTCTGAGAATCTTATAAGAGTTTCTAATGGTGAAAATGGAGAGTTGTAGCAAGAAAACACATATGGACGGCTTAAACAACACCTATTGATGTGAATTTGAAGAATCAATGGTTTCATTGACATGGATTTGGCCTTTTTTAACTGATATACCTAAAAATAGAGTTATGAACCTTAAAGATACACATACAAGTGAATAGAAGTGTTGAACTGTAACCAAAGGAGTCGGATCTCTTACAACAGCTTTGAGATGTTCAAGATCCTGTTCACAGAGCCATTGTAGGCTTTGAAGAGGGTTTAAGTGATCAAACTTCATCAAAGGCTTAGATTCAGCCTTTTAGCACTCTTGATGATATGATTAAGCATGCTACCAAAGTGTAGAAGCAAGTTAAAGTAAACAAGCATTATAGCTTATCCCATAGTTCTGTTAGTTCTTAAAATCCCATAAGAGTTTCTAATGGTGAATATGGAGAGTTGTAGCAAGAAGACACATATGGACGGCTTAAACAACACCAATTGATGTGAATATGAAGAATCAATGGTTTCATTGACATGAATTTGGCCATTTTTAGCTGATATACTTAAAAACAGATTTATGAACCTTCAAGATACAAATAAGAGTGAATAGAAGTGTTAAACTAACCAAAGGAGTCGGATCTCTTCCAACTGCTTTGAGATGTTTAAGATCCATTACACAAAGCCATTGTAGGCTTTGAAGAGGGTTTGAGTGATGAAACTTCATCAAAGGCTTAAATTCAGCCTTTTAGCACTCTTGATGATGTGATTAAGCATGCTACCAAAGTGTAGAAGCAAGTTAAAGTAAGAAACAAGCATTATAGCTTATCCCATAGCTCTGTTAGTTCTTAGAATCTCATAGGAGTTTCTAATGGTGAATATGGAGAGTTGTAGCAAGAAGACACATATGGAGGCTTAAACAACACCTATTGATGTGAAAATAAAGAATCAATGGTTTCATTGACATGGATTTGGCCATTTTTAGCTGATATACCTAAAAACAGAGTTATGAACCTTCAAGATACACATACGAGTGAATAGAAGTGTTGAACTGTAACCAAAGGAGTCGCATCTCTTACAACTGCTTTGAGATGTTCAAGATCCTGTACACAGAGCCATTGTTGGCTTTGAAGAGGGTTTGAGTGCTGAAACTTCATCAAAGGCTTAGATTCAGCCTTTTAGCACTCTTGATGATGTGATTAAGTATGCTACCAAAGTGTAGAAGCAAGTTAAAGTAAGAGACAAGCATTATAGCTTATCCCATAGTTCTGTTAGTTCTGAGAATCTTATAAGAATCTCTAATGGTGAAAATAGAGAGTTGTAGCAAGAAAACACATATGGACGGCTTAAACAACACCTATTGATGTGAATTTGAAGAATCAATGGTTTCATTGACATGGATTTGGCCTTTTTTAACTGATATACCTAAAAACAGAGTTATGAACCTTAAAGATACACATACAAGTGAATAGAAGTGTTGACCTGTAACCAAAGGAGTCGGATCTCTTACAACTGCTTTGAGATGTTCAAGATCCTGTTCACAGAGCCATTGTAGGCTTTGAAGAGGCTTTAAGTGATCAAACTTCATCAAAGGCTTAGATTCAGCCTTTTAGCACTCTTGATGATATGATTAAGCATGCTACCAAAGTGTAGAAGCAAGTGAAAGTAAGAAACAAGCATTATAGCTTATCCCATAGTTCTGTTAGTTCTTAAAATCTCATAAGAGTTTCTAATGGTGAATATGGAGAGTTGTAGCAAGAAGACACATATGGACGGCCTAAACAACACCTATTGATATGAATATGAAGAATCAATGGTTTCATTGACATGAATTTGGCAATTTTTAGCTGATATACTTAAAAACAGATTTATGAACCTTCAAGATACAAATAAGAGTGAATAGAAGTGTTAAACTAACCAAAGGAGTCGGATCTCTTCCAACTGCTTTGAGATGTTTAAGATCCTGTACACAAAGCCATTGTAGGCTTTGAAGAGGGTTTGAGTGCTGAAACTTCATCAAAGGCTTAGATTCAGCCTTTTAGCACTCTTGATGATGTGATTAAGCATGCTACCAAAGTGTAGAAGCAAGTTAAAGTAAGAGACAAGCATTATAGCTTATCCCATAGTTCTGTTAGTTCTGAGAATCTTATAAGAGTTTCTAATGGTGAAAATGGAGAGTTGTAGCAAGAAAACACATATGGACGGCTTAAACAACACCTATTGATGTGAATTTGAAGAATCAATGGTTTCATTGACATGGATTTGGCCTTTTTTAACTGATATACCTAAAAACAGAGTTATGAACCTTAAAGATACACATACAAGTGAATAGAAGTGTTGACCTGTAACCAAAGGAGTCGGATCTCTTACAACTGCTTTGAGATGTTTAAGATCCTGTACACAAAGCCATTGTAGGCTTTGAAGAGGGTTTGAGTGATGAAACTTCATCAAAGGCTTAGATTCAGCCTTTTAGCACTCTTGATGATGTGATTAAGCATGCTACCAAAGTGTAGAAGCAAGTTAAAGTAAGAAACAAGCATTATAGCTTATCCCATAGCTATGTTAGTTCTTAGAATCTCATAGGAGTTCCTAATGGTGAATATGGAGAGTTGTAGCAAGAAGACACATATGGAGGCTTAAACAACACCTATTGATGTGAAAATAAAGAATCAATGGTTTCATTGTCATGGATTTGGACATTTTTCGCTGATATACCTAAAAACCGAGTTATGAACCTTCAAGATACACATACGAGTGAATAGAAGTGTTGAACTGTAACCAAAGGAGTCGCATCTCTTACAACTGCTTTGAGATGTTCAAGATCCTGTACACAGAGCCATTGTAGGCTTTGAAGAGGGTTTGAGTGCTGAAACTTCATCAAAGGCTTAGATTCAGCCTTTTAGCACTCTTGATGATGTGATTAAGCATGCTACCAAAGTGTAGAAGCAAGTTAAAGTAAGAGACAAGCATTATAGCTTATCCCATAGTTCTGTTAGTTTTGAGAATCTTATAAGAGTTTCTAATGGTGAAAATGGAGAGTTGTAGCAAGAAAACACATATGGACGGCTTAAACAACACCCATTGATGTGAATTTGAAGAATCAATGGTTTCATTGACATGGATTTGTCCTTTTTTAGCTGATATACCTAAAAACAGAGTTATGAACCTTAAAGATACACATGCAAGTGAATAGAAGTGTTGAACTGTAACCAAAGGAGTCGGATCTCTTCCAACTGCTTTGAGATGTTTAAGATCCTGTACAGAAAGCCATTGTAGGCTTTGAAGAGGGTTTGAGTGCTGAAACTTCATCAAAGGCTTAGATTCAGCCTTTTAGCACTCTTGATGATGTGTTAAGCATGCTACCAAAGTGTAGAAGCAAGTTAAAGTAAGAGACAAGCATTATAGCTTATCCCATAGTTCTGTTAGTTCTGAGAATCTTATAAGAATTTCTAATGGTGAAAATAGAGAGTTGTAGCAAAAAAACACATATGGACGGCTTAAACAACACCCATTGATGTGAATTTGAAGAATCAATGGTTTCATTGACATGGATTTGGCCTTTTTTAACTGATATAGCTAAAAACAGAGTTATGAACCTTAAAGATACACATACAAGTGAATAGAAGTGTTGACCTGTAACCAAAGGAGTCGGATCTCTTACAACTGCTTTGAGATGTTCAAGATCCTGTACACAGAGCCATTGTAGGCTTTGAAGAGGGTTTAAGTGATCAAACTTCATCAAAGGCTTAGATTCAGCCTTTTAGCACTCTTGATGATATGATTAAGCATGCTACCAAAGTGTAGAAGCAAGTGAAAGTAAGAAACAAGCATTATAGCTTATCCCATAGTTCTGTTAGTTCTTAAAATCCCATAAGAGTTTCTAATGGTGAATATGGAGAGTTGTAGCAAGAAGACACATATGGACGGCTTAAACAACACCTATTGATGTGAATATGAAGAATCAATGGTTTCATTGACATGAATTTGGCCATTTTTAGCTGATATACTTAAAAACAGATTTATGAACCTTCAAGATACAAATAAGAGTGAATAGAAGTGTTAAACTAACCAAAGGAGTCGGATCTCTTCCAACTGCTTTGAGATGTTTAAGATCCTGTACACAAAGCCATTGTAGGCTTTGAAGAGGGTTTGAGTGATGAAACTTCATCAAAGGCTTAGATTCAGCCTTTTAGCACTCTTGATGATGTGATTAAGCATGCTACCAAAGTGTAGAAGCAAGTTAAAGTAAGAAACAAGCATTATAGCTTATCCCATAGCTCTGTTAGTTCTTAGAATCTCATAGGAGTTCCTAATGGTGAATATGGAGAGTTGTAGCAAGAAGACACATATGGAGGCTTAAACAACACCTATTGATGTGAAAATAAAGAATCAATGGTTTCATTGACATGGATTTGGCCATTTTTAGCTGATATACCTAAAAACAGAGTTATGAACCTTCAAGATACACATACGAGTGAATAGAAGTGTTGAACTGTAACCAAAGGAGTCGCATCTCTTACAACTGCTTTGAGATGTTCAAGATCCTGTACACAGAGCCATTGTAGGCTTTGAAGAGGGTTTGAGTGCTGAAACTTCATCAAAGGCTTAGATTCAGCCTTTTAGCACTCTTGATGATGTGATTAAGCATGCTACCAAAGTGTAGAAGCAAGTTAAAGTAAGAGACAAGCATTATAGCTTATCCCATAGTTCTGTTAGTTCTGAGAATCTTATAAGAGTTTCTAATGGTGAAAATGGAGAGTTGTAGCAAGAAAACACATATGGACGGCTTAAACAACACCTATTGATGTGAATTTGAAGAATCAATGGTTTCATTGACATGGATTTGGCCTTTTTTAGCTGATATACCTAAAAACAGAGTTATGAACCTTAAAGATACACATACAAGTGAATAGAAGTGTTGACCTGTAACCAAAGGAGTCGGATCTCTTACAACTGCTTTGAGATGTTCAAGATCCTGTTCACAGAGCCATTGTAGGCTTTGAAGAGGCTTTAAGTGATCAAACTTCATCAAAGGCTTAGATTCAGCCTTTTAGCACTCTTGATGATATGATTAAGCATGCTACCAAAGTGTAGAAGCAAGTGAAAGTAAGAAACAAGCATTATAGCTTATCCCATAGTTCTGTTAGTTCTTAAAATCCCATAAGAGTTTCTAATGGTGAATATGGAGAGTTGTAGCAAGAAGACACATATGGACGGCTTAAACAACACCAATTGATGTGAATATGAAGAATCAATGGTTTCATTGACATGAATTTGGCCATTTTTAGCTGATATACTTAAAAACAGATTTATGAACCTTCAAGATACAAATAAGAGTGAATAGAAGTGTTAAACTAACCAAAGGAGTCGGATCTCTTCCAACTGCTTTGAGATGTTTAAGATCCTGTACACAAAGCCATTGTAGGCTTTGAAGAGGGTTTGAGTGATGAAACTTCATCAAAGGCTTAGATTCAGCCTTTTAGCACTCTTGATGATGTGATTAAGCATGCTACCAAAGTGTAGAAGCAAGTTAAAGTAAGAAACAAGCATTATAGCTTATCCCATAGCTATGTTAGTTCTTAGAATCTCATAGGAGTTCCTAATGGTGAATATGGAGAGTTGTAGCAAGAAGACACATATGGAGGCTTAAACAACACCTATTGATGTGAAAATAAAGAATCAATGGTTTCATTGACATGGATTTGGCCATTTTTAGCTGATATACCTAAAAACAGAGTTATGAACCTTCAAGATACACATACGAGTGAATAGAAGTGTTGAACTGTAACCAAAGGAGTCGCATCTCTTACAACTGCTTTGAGATGTTCAAGATCCTGTACACAGAGCCATTGTAGGCTTTGAAGAGGGTTTGAGTGCTGAAACTTCATCAAAGGCTTAGATTCAGCCTTTTAGCACTCTTGATGATGTGATTAAGCATGCTACCAAAGTGTAGAAGCAAGTTAAAGTAAGAGACAAGCATTATAGCTTATCCCATAGTTCTGTTAGTTCTGAGAATCTTATAAGAGTTTCTAATGGTGAAAATGGAGAGTTGTAGCAAGAAAACACATATGGACGGCTTAAACAACACCTATTGATGTGAATTTGAAGAATCAATGGTTTCATTGACATGGATTTGGCCTTTTTTAACTGATATACCTAAAAACAGAGTTATGAACCTTAAAGATACACATACAAGTGAATAGAAGTGTTGAACTGTAACCAAAGGAGTCGGATCTCTTACAACAGCTTTGAGATGTTCAAGATCCTGTTCACAGAGCCATTGTAGGCTTTGAAGAGGGTTTAAGTGATCAAACTTCATCAAAGGCTTAGATTCAGCCTTTTAGCACTCTTGATGATATGATTAAGCATACCAAAGTGTAGAAGCAAGTGAAAGTAAGAAACAAGCATTATAGCTTATCCCATAGTTCTGTTAGTTCTTAAAATCTCATAAGAGTTTCTAATGGTGAATATGGAGAGTTGTAGCAAGAAGACACATATTGACGCCCTAAACAACACCTATTGATGTGAAAATAAAGAATCAATGGTTTCATTGACATGGATTTTGCCATTTTTAGCTTATATACCTAAAAACAGAGTTGTGAACCTTCAAGATACAAATAAGAGTGAATAGAAGTGTTAAATTAACCAAAAGAGTCGGATCTCTTCCAACTGCTTTGAGATGTTTAAGATCCTGTACACAAAGCCATTGTAGGCTTTGAAGAGGGTTTGAGTGATGAAACTTCATCAAAGGCTTAGATTCAGCCTTTTAGCACTCTTGATGATGTGATTAAGCATGCTACCAAAGTGTAGAAGCAAGTTAAAGTAAGAGACAAGCATTATAGCTTATCCCATAGTTCTGTTAGTTCTGAGAATCTTATAAGAGTTTCTAATGGTGAAAATGGAGAGTTGTAGCAAGAAAACACATATGGACGGCTTAAACAACACCTATTGATGTGAATTTGAAGAATCAATGGTTTCATTGACAAGGATTTGGCCATTTTCAAGCTGATTCACCTATAAACGGAGTTACGAACCTTTAAAGATACCCATACAAGTGCAGAGAAGTGTTGAATTGTAAGCAAAGGAGTCGGATCTCTTACAACTGCTTTTGAGATGTTTAAGATCTCTAGACACAAAGCCATTGTAGGCTTTGAAGAGGGTTTGAGTGATGAAACTTCATCAAAGGCTTAGATTCAGCCTTTTAGCACTCTTGATGATGTGATTAAGCATGCTACCAAAGTGTAGAAGCAAGTTAAAGTAAGAAACAAGCATTATACCTTATCCCATAGCTATGTTAGTTCTTAGATTCTCATAGGAGTTCCTAATGGTGAATATGGAGAGTTGTAGCAAGAAGACACATATGGAGGCTTAAACAACACCTATTGATGTGAAAATAAAGAATCAATGGTTTCATTGACATGGATTTGGCCATTTTTAGCTGATATACCTAAAAACAGAGTTATGAACCTTCAAGATACACATACGAGTGAATAGAAGTGTTGAACTGTAACCAAAGGAGTCACATCTCTTACAACTGCTTTGAGATGTTCAAGATCCTGTACACAGAGCCATTGTAGGCTTTGAAGAGGGTTTGAGTGCTGAAACTTCATCAAAGGCTTAGATTCAGCCTTTTAGCACTCTTGATGATGTGATTAAGCATGCTACCAAAGTGTAAGTTAAAAGCAAGTAGAAAGAGAAAGCATTATAGCTTATCCCATAGTTCTGTTAGTTTTGAGAATCTTATAAGAGTTTCTAATGGTGAAAATGGAGAGTTGTAGCAAGAAAACACATATGGACGGCTTAAATGATGAGATCTTCCCTAGATCGGCACTTGTGAAGTTGAAAAGAGGGTTTGATGGATTGAGAGAAACTTCCAAAGGCTGCGGAATTCCTTTGAACTTTCGAGCTTGATTCGTGCTATGGATATGACACACCAAAGCATTCACAAGTTGAATCTATAATATGACACATACAGATTCAGATCAAACAAAAGAAAGAGGTTTTTGATTAAAATGTTTGATAAGAAATCTCAGATCTGAAGAAACAAGGTTATAGAGGCTCAGATCTGCATGAGGCGAAGCCTTTGCATGATCGACAAGTGTCCTCAACAGAAATAAAATAGAAATAAAATAGAACTAAGTCTGAAACAGAAAGAACAAAGGCCAAAACGAAAATGGGCCTAAAAGAAAGAAAAATGGGCCTAAAGATGGCTGAGCCGCAGATACGGATTTCAACAATGGGCAATTATGTAAAAGAAGGTTTGGAAGTCTCGCTAAAACCTTGTCAAGAAAACCCAGTGGAAAACTTGACAAGGAAAAGAGCACTCACCAAAACCCCTTTTCCCATTGTTAAGATCACTTAGTTAATCAAAACCAAAGTGGTTTGATAAGCATTGTCTTGAAATTCTCGGATCAAATATCGTTGTTGGGCTGGGCCAAATCTTCATTGATGATTTTGTCCTTCGCCTTAGACTTCTCTTGAAGCCTTGAGTTGGATCCAGCTGGTTCATGCTTATTCCCGGCTACAAGCTCAGGTTCGAGTTCCATCTTCATGATCATATCATCCTCTTCCACTTGAAAAGGATTTGACCTCAAATCCAACACTCGCAAGAAAAAGGATTAAGTTAGAAAAATTGAAAAGTAAACTCAGATTGTACTCACCTTGCAAAGTTTTTCTTATAAGCTTTTTTATTGACCGCAGAGATTTGAAAAGGATAATCGCTTGATATCAGATTGATCTTTGCTTGGTTTGGCAAACGTCCATTCTTCATTTGGCTCCAAAATTTCCACCAGGCTCAAAGATCATTTGGCATCGCTTCTGGTTTGCTCTGTTCCTTTCTTCAAATGCTTCATTGGTTCAAGAACAACATTTTTCTTAAGCCAAACATGGTAGAGCCAAATTTTTGGTGCATGAAAACTCAGCTCTCCAATCTGTATATCTTGTATATTCACAGCAAAAACTCGAGACAAAAAGATCATAGGTGCGCAAGGATATGCTCATTTCGACTAGCAAACAGATTTCCACTTAGATCATTTAAAACAATTTTCAAATGCTCAACATGATCATCTAAGTGTTTACTAAAATTCAGAGTGCTATCAAAGTAAACAATTTCTCTAAAGAATAATTCATCATTAGGTGAAGCACTAAGAGAATTAAAAGAAAGTAGCAATATCCATAAGGACAAAATTTTTATTAGGTTCACTCGTTTTATCAAACAAAAATCCTCCATGCCTAAAGAACTTTTTATACTCAAATTCCTCACGAGATGGAAACACATTTTTAAAATTATCATTTGAATCATAAATCATTCTAATGTGTTCAAGTTCCAAGAACTTAGCTTCGGAATAAAAAAAAAACATACCTTGGAATTATTGCATCAGCCACAATAATTTCCTTACCTTGTTTGTTTCGGGTGTCACAGCTTAATTGTCTCAATGTTTGCTTTTTCAAAGGCAATAGGACGCTCTATGGCACAGCTTGAAGTAGCAAGTCACAAGACTTCTTTGGAGGAATAACACTTCTGAAATCCTGAAAATTACAAGATATCTCACTTTGCAGACCGTGCAAGGTTAGTAAAGCTCAAAAGAGTTTCTCTATAGACAAACTTACGCATAGTGGTTTAGAGAGTAAAGTTTGTTTCATCTCACCAGCCTTTGTGGAGTTAGAGTGAATAGTTATAAGTTCCTTGCTAGGCATATTTTCTTTTTGTTTGAACCGTGAGGACCTTTTGGAATTTGTTTC
>CM051387.1:410605-609395 GCA_028015245.1 Cardamine occulta | reverse complement strand
ATTGATGTGAATTTGAAGAATCAATGGTTTCATTGCCATGGATTTGGCCTTTTTTAGCTGATATACCTAAAAACAGAGTTATGAACCTTAAAGATACACATACAAGTGAATAGAAGTGTTGAACTGTAACCAAAGGAGTCGGATCTCTTACAACAGCTTTGAGATGTTCAAGATCCTGTACACAGAGCCATTGTAGGCTTTGAAGAGGGTTTAAGTGATCAAACTTCATCAAAGGCTTAGATTCAGCCTTTTAGCACTTTTGATGATATGATTAAGCATGCTACCAAAGTGTAGAAGCAAGTGAAAGTAAGAAACAAGCATTATAGCTTATCCCATAGTTCTGTTAGTTTTTAAAATCTCATAAGAGTTTCTAATGGTGAATATGGAGAGTTGTAACAAGAAGACATATATGGACGGCCTAAACAACACCTATTGATGTGAATATGAAGAATCAATGGTTTCATTGACATGAATTTGGCCATTTTTAGCTGACATACTTAAAAACAGATTTATGAACCTTCAAGATACAAATAAGAGTGAATAGAAGTGTTAAACTAACCAAAGGAGTCGGATCTCTTCCAACTGCTTTGAGATGTTTAAGATCCTGTACACAAAGCCATTGTAGGTTTTGAAGAGGGTTTGAGTGATGAAACTTCATCAAAGGCTTAGATTAAGTCTTTTAGCACTCTTGATGATGTGATTAAGCATGCTACCAAAGTGTAGAAGCAAGTTAAAGTAAGAAACAAGCATTATAGCTTATCCCATAGCTCTAGTAGTTCTTATAATCTCATAGTAGTTTCTAATGGTGAATATGGAGAGTTGTAGCAAGAAAACACATATCGAGCCTTAAACAACACCTATTGATGTGAAAATGAAGAATCAATGGTTTCATTGACATGGTTTTGGCCATTTTTAGCTGATATACCTTAAAACAGAGTTATTAACCTTCAAGGTACACATACGAGTGAATAGAAGTGTTTAACTGTAACCAATGGAGTCGGATCTCTTACAACTTCTTTGAGATGTTAAAGATCCTATACACAGAGCCATTGTAGGCTTTGAAGAGGGTTTGAGTGATGAAACTTCATCAAAGGCTTAGATTCAGCCTTTTAGCACTCTTGACGATGTGATTAAGCATGCTACCAAAGTGTAGAAGCAAGTTAAAGTAAGAAACAAGCATTATAGCTTATCCATAGCTGTGTTAGTTCTTAGAATCTCATAGGAGTTCCTAATGGTGAATATGAAGAGTTGTAGCAAGAAAACACATATCGAGGCTTAAACAACACTTATTGATGTGAAAATGAAGAATCAATGGTTTCATTGACATGGATTTGGCCATTTTTAGCTGATATACCTAAAAACAGAGTTGTGAACCTTCAAGATACACATACGAGTGAATAGAAGTGTTGAACTGTAACCAATGGAGTCGGATCTCTTACAACTGTTTTGAGATGTTCAAGATCCTATACACAGAGCCATTGTAGGCTTTGAACAGGGTTTGAGTGATGAAACTTCATCAAAGGCTTAGATTCAGCCTTCTAGCACTCTTGATGATGTGATTAAGCATGCTACCAAAGTGTAGAAGCAAGTTAAAGTAAGAAACAACCATTATAGCTTATCCCATAGCTCTCTTAGTTCTTAGAATCTCATAAGAGTTCCTAATGGTGAATATGGAGAGTTGTAGCAAGAAGACACATATGGAGGCTTAAACAACACCTATTGATGTGAAAATAAAGAATCAATGGTTTCATTGACATGGATTTGGCCATTTTTAGCTGATATACCTAATAACAGAGTTATGAACCTTCAAGATACACATACGAGTGAATAGAAGTGTTGAACTGTAACCAAAAGAGTCGTATCTCTTACAACAGCTTTGAGATGTTCAAGATCTTGTACATAGAGCCATTGTAGGCTTTGAAGAGGGTTTGAGTGCTGAAACTTCATCAAAGGCTTAGATTCAGCCTTTTAGCACTCTTGATGATGTGATTAAGCATGCTACCAAAGTGTAGAAGCAAGTTAAAGTAAGAGACAAGCATTATAGCTTATCCCATAGTTCTGTTAGTTCTGAGAATCTTATAAGAGTTACTAATGGTGAAAATGGAGAGTTGTCGCAAGAAAACACATATGGCCGGCTTAAAAAACACCTATTGATGTGAATTTGAAGAATCAATGGTTTCATTGACATGGATTTGGCCATTTTTAGCTAATATACCTAAAACCAGAGTTATGAACCTTCAAGATACACATACAAGTGAATAGAAGTGTTGAACTGTAACCAAAGGAGTTGGATCTCTTACAACCGCTTTGAGATGTTCAAGATCTAGTGCACAGAGCCATTGTAAGCTTTGAAGAAGTTTTGAGTGATGAAACTTCATCAAAGGCTTAGATTAAGACTTTTAGCACTCTTGATGATGTGATTAAGCATGCTACCAAAGTGTAGAAGCAAGTTAAAGTAAGAAACAAGCATTATAGCTTATCCCATAGCTCTGTTAGTTCTTAGAATCTCATAGTACTTTCTAATGGTGAATATGGAGAGTTGTAGCAAGAAAACACATATCGAGGCTTAAACAACACCTATTGATGTGAAAATGAAGAATCAATGGTTTCATTGACATGGTTTTGGCCATTTTTAACTGATATACCTAAAAACAGAGTTATGAACCTTCAAGATACACATACGAGTGAATAGAAGTGTTGAACTGTAACCAATTGAGTCGGATCTCTTACAACTTCTTTGAGATGTTCAAGAGCCAGTACACAGAGCCATTGTAGGCTTTGAAAAGGGTTTGAGTGATGAAACTTCATCAAAGGCTTAGATTCTGTGAGAATAAATGCAGAAATAAACATAAGAGAATGAGAGAATTAAGAGAATAGATGCATAAAACAAGTAAAGGAGAATGGGAGATTATGCAAAATTAAACTAGAGAAAATAAGAGATTAACGATAAATAAAGGAGAATAAGCATGAATAATTAGAGAGAAGCTAGAAAGATGAAAATCTGCAGCCCCTAAGGGCTTTTAGACCAAAGCAGGCGGAATTGTCAATTAGGTTACAAGGAGAGGGGTTTCCTCCTTTTATAGTTGAAGGAGGAAGCCCTAAATAAAAAAAACTGCAGCAATAATGAAAACACAGCTTACAGCACGGGATGAATAGTAATCTGTGTCTCGGGATGAATAGTATCCGAGATGAATAGTACCCGACCTTCTTCATTGAATGCCTTTTCTCAATAGATTCACGGGATGAATAGTAATCTCGGGTCTCAGGATGAATAGTAATCTCGGGTCTCGGGATGAATAGTATCCGAGATGAATAGTACCTGACCTTCTTCACGGAATGCCTTTTCTCAATACTCCCCCTCAAGCTTAGTCGTCGGTGAACAAAGACTAAGCTTGGACCTACATAGGCGTTACCTCGGTAAAAACCTCATCATAGAAAAAACCACTTGGGAAAAAATCTATGATGAGGAAAAGAGCATAACGTCTATGAGTAGGGGATATGATCAAGGATGAGAGTGTAGCGTGAAGACTTTAAGTACCTTGATCTTCAAAGATAGCTTTGAGCCATGTCTAATCTCTTCTTCTTGTCCCGGCTCTAGCTTCCTTCTTGTCCAGTCTCTTGCTTTTAGCTTGCTTTTCACTTCCTCTTCAAGGATATAGTTTTGACGGTATGGATATTTTCATGTGCCTCATTTAAGCTGGTCTCATGACTTGGCATTTTTTTCTTTCCTCCATTTGTTTAAGCTTGGCTACTCATATCGTTTCCAGTCTCCTCTTTTAAGGTAGCCTTCATTTCTCCATACAGATATGCCTCGGAGTGCTTGGTTCTTGCCTGACTTCCCGATCAGAACCTTCCCAAACGCATCATGCCTTGCTATCTTGACCACACTTCATAAACACATGCCTTTATCAACAACACTCGCATTTCCTCTATAGTGCTCACATACTCCCCCTCAAGCTTGATCATGCATCAATGTACCCATCCTGATCAAGCTTGTCGAACACGAGAGAGGGAAGATAACCCGATTGTAGCCTTGTTCACAACCCAATAACCAATGGTTTTGAGGACTACGTCTTAGAGTGAATCAAGGCTAGTGAGGGAATTCTTCCCCGTTCCTCTTACTGACTTGTGCTGCAAGGAATGAATTCACCGATTCCTATCCTTCCCACATATTTCTCAACTTCACGCTTTGGTTTTTCCAAGCTCAATGTATAGCTCTTCTCATAAACCGTTCTTGGGTGACACTTCTCCTCCTCCATTTGCTGACTATACATGCTCCCAAAACTTCTTGACTCCATTTCTCATTATGTGTCCCCTTCTTCTAAATTAACACTCCTCTCACCAAGAATTGTCCCAGCCTTCCTTGTTTAAACCTTTCATAGAAGATTTAAATTCATAAGTAGTTACTAGGGGGATTAAGAAGGTTAAAGCAAAAATTGGTTTACAAATATAAGAAATGAGATCAATAATTCACAAGAGTCTAAATATTCAATCAAAATCCGAGTATAGAGATTAGAGTACTCCCTTTTCATTGATGAGTTACCACCACTCAATCAATATATTGCTTGAGATCCCGGATACCACACTTAGATCACCAAGCACATTCTTTGCCAGTTTTAATGATGCAGACTAAGGGGTTTTAGCAATTCCTCCATTGTACACTTAAGTCGTTGGATGAATTTGCTACATAACTCTTGGCTGTCAATTATAATTGACCGATCCTTATCTTCCATAGGTCTTTTCCACACCTTTTTGATGCTATTTCCTGCTAAGATCAACAATGGTTAGTGGCTCTAGCATTTCTCTCTTCATGGCTCTTCACCACAAAGGAATCTAAAGGATTTAGCTTTTGTCTTTGGTGAGTACCCTTATCAAAAGATAGGAACCCCCAAAACAAAACTTTATCCAGAAAAAAAAAAACAAGTGAACCAAAGTCATTATGTGTTCCACATTCATAAGAAGGAAATCAGACTAAGGTTCATCTTTTGGAAAACAATCATGGCCTTAAGTGCTTTCTTGAAGCGGACCATGATTTTGGCTCGAGTGATGTATGGCCTTAGGTGTATTTCAATTCTCAAGGAATTTCATACGGACCTAACTCACCTTAGGGAGCAAAATCAAGAACCAGGGACTTCATTGCTTAGAAGTGGTCCTTTGGCTTTAAATTCAAGGAACAGAAATTAAAAATAATTTAAATATTGAAGGAACCAAGGACTTAAAATATTTTGAAAGTAGTCCAAGGTCTGATTTTGATCAAAAGAACTTGGATTCAGCAAGGTTCTACAGCCTTGAGTATCCTTAAGGTTTCCTCTCCTTATTTAAAAAGATTCAGGTTCCTCTAGGACTCTAGCTACAGATTCATCAAGGTTCTCATTCTTTTGATTTAAAAGGGAAATTTGGATGCAACATGCTCATGTATACTCAGAAGAGCTAAGTGAGACATGGTTCTCTTTCCTTAAAGCCGGATTCATCATAGCATCACATGCTTCAATCCATAAGGGTTAAGCAAATTTTACTATGGTTCTCAGCAAAAGAGGAATTCGGATTCAACAAGGCCATTTCTACCCACAAGGACATAATGAACCAGGGTTCTCTTTCCTTTAGCTAGAATTAACTCGGCTATTGAAGAGAAGATGATTTAATTTCAGTGTATGCTTGTTTCCACAAGGAAGAAGTTTTTACTATAAATCTCTTTCTCAAGGAAGCTTGGATTCAACAAGGTCATTTACACTCATAAGAGCTGAATGAACCCAGGTTCTCCTCCCTTTAATTGGAAGCTTGGATTCAGCAAGGTCATTTACGCTCATAAGAGCAAAATGAACCCAGGTTCACCTTCCTTTAACCGATTTTCAACACAGCTTTAAGACACTAAACGGATGACTTAGAGATTTCAGATGGGGTTTAAAGAGAGTAGATTAAGTGCCCAGCAAAACCATGAAACCATGGATTAAGCGCTTGTAGCATACTTATCTCTTTCTCTCTTTTGTGGTTTATTATCCACAGCCACCAAACTCATCTCTTCATTGTCAAAAGCAGAATAAAATGAACATATATATCACGACACTAGGTGCATTAGATCTATAGAAATTAAGCACCATTCAGCGTGGTTCCCATGTTTTGAATCACCCAAATCGCAAATCTGAATCAAAAATAATAATGGATTTCACTTTTCTATTCCAATGGAACTAAAAATTCATCCAAGGTTTTAAAGATAGAAAAAAACGATTTTGAGTCTTATTCCAAACTAACAATGACTTAGAGAAGACAAATGAGGCTTAGAGATGATGAGAAAAGAATCTGAGCCCAGCAAACCATGGATCCAAAGATACCAACAGCTAGGAGCTTTCAGCTAACAGATTTCTTTTCTTCTCTTGTGGTTCTTCACCACGCCTCACTTCCTTCTCCTCATTGTCATAAAGGATCTATAAACATGGCTTGGAGAAAAGGCTGGGGCTTAAGAATGAAGAGAAAACGTTGAGCTAAGCCAAAACCATTGAAATGGAGAGGCAGTTTTAAGCACCAAACGATTCTTTCAAGCCTCCATCCTTTCTCTTCATCACCATCTGCTCTGATACCATGTGAGAATAAATGCAGAAACAAACATAAGAGAATGAGAGAATTAAGAGAATAGATGCATAAAACAAGTAAAGGAGAATGGGAGATTATGCAAAATTAAACTAGAGAGAATAAGAGATTAACCATAAATAAAGGAGAATAAGCATGAATAATTAGAGAGAAGCTAGAGAGATGAAAATCTGCAGCCCCTAAGGGCTTTTAGACCAAAGGAGGCGGAATTGTCAATTAGGTTACAAGGGGAGGGGTTTCCTCCTTTTATAGTTGAAGGAGGAAGCCCTAAATAAAAAAAAACTGCAGCAATAATGAAAACACAGCTTACAGCACGGGATGAATAGTAATCCGTGTCTCGGGATGAATAGTATCCGAGATGAATAGTACCCGACCTTCTTCATTGAATGCCTTTTCTCAATAGATTCACGGGATGAATAGTAATCTCGGGTCTCAGGATGAATAGTAATCTCGGGTCTCGGGATGAATAGTATCCGAGATGAATAGTACCTGATCTTCTTCATGGAATGCCTTTTCTCAATAGATTCAGCCTTTTCGCACTCTTGACGATCTGATTAAGCATGCTACCAAAGTTTAGAAGCAAGTTAAAGTAAGAAACAAGTATTATAGCTTATCCCATAGCTCTGTTAGTTCTTAGAATCTCATAGGAGTTCCTAATGGTGAATATGGAGAGTTGTAGCAAGAAAACACATATGGAGGCTTAAACAACACCTATTGATGTGAAAATGAAGAATCAATGGTTTCATTGACATGCATTTGGCCATTTTTAGCTGATATACCTAAAAACAGAGTTGTGAACCTTCAAGATACACATATGAGTGAATATAAGTGTTGAACTGTAACCAATGGAGTCGGATCTCTTACAACTGCTTTGAGATGTTCAAGATCCTATACACAGAGACATTGTAGGCTTTGAACAGGGTTTGAGTGATGAAACTTCATCAAAGGCTTAGATTCAGCCTTTTAGCACTCTTGATGATGTGATTAAGCATGCTACCAAAGTGGAGAAGCAAGTTAAAGTAAGAAACAAGCATTATAGCTTATCCCATAGCTCTCTTAGTTCTTAGAATCTCATAAGAGTTCTAATGGTGAATATGGAGAGTTATAGCAAGCAGACACATATGGAGGCTTAAACAGCTCCTATTGATGTGAAAATAAAGAATCAATGGTTTCATTGACATGGATTTGGCCATTTTTAGCTGATATACCTAAAAACAAAGTTATGAACCTTCAAGATACACATACGACAGAATAGAAGTGTTGAACTGTAACCAAAAGAGTCGTATCTCTTACAACTGCTTTGAGATGTTCAAGATCTTGTACACAGAGCCATTGTAGGCTTTGAAGAGGGTTTGAGTGCTGAAACTTCATCAAAGGCTTAGATTCAGCCTTTTAGCACTCTTGATGATGTGATTAAGCATGCTACCAAAGTGTAGAAGCAAGTTAAAGTAAGAAACAAGCATTATAGCTTATCCCATAGCTCTGTTAGTTCTTAGAATCTCATAGTAGTTTCTAATGGTGAATATGGAGAGTTGTAGCAAGAAAACACATATCGAGGCTTAAACAACACCTATTGATGTGAAAATGAAGAATCAATGGTTTCATTGACATGGTTTTGGCCATTTTTAGCTGATATACCTAAAAACAGAGTTATGAACTTTCAAGATACACATACGAGTGAATAGAAGTGTTGAACTGTAACCAATGGAGTCGGATCTCTTACAACTTCTTTGAGATGTTCAAGAGCCAGTACACAGAGCCATTGTAGGCTTTGAAGAGGGTTTGAGTGATGAAACTTCATCAAAGGCTTAGATTCAGCCTTTTAGCACTCTTGACGATGTGATTAAGCATGCTACCAAAGTGTAGAAGCAAGTTAAAGTAAGAAACAAGCATTATAGCTTATCCCATAGCTCTGTTAGTTCTTAGAATCCCATAGTAGTTTCTAATGGTGAATTTGGAGAGTTGTAGCAAGAAAACACATATCGAGGCTTAAACAACACCTATTGATGTGAAAATGAAGAATCAATGGTTTCATTGACATGGTTTTGGCCATTTTTAGCTGATATACCTAAAAACAGAGTTATGAACCTTCAAGATACACATACGAGTGAATAGAAGTGTTGAACTGTAACCAATGGAGTCGGATCTCTTACAACTTCTTTGAGATGTTAAAGATCCTATACACAGAGCCATTGTAGGCTTTGAAGAGGGTTTGAGTGATGAAACTTCATCAAAGGCTTAGATTCAGCCTTTTAGCACTCTTGACGATGTGATTAAGCATGCTACCAAAGTGTAGAAGCAAGTTAAAGTAAGAAACAAGCATTATAGCTTATCCATAGCTGTGTTAGTTCTTAGAATCTCATAGGAGTTCCTAATGGTGAATATGAAGAGTTGTAGCAAGAAAACACATATCGAGGCTTAAACAACACCTATTAATGTGAAAATGAAGAATCAATGGTTTCATTGACATGGATTTGGCCATTTTTAGCTGATATACCTAAAAACAGAGTTGTGAACCTTTAAGATACACATACGAGTGAATAGAAGTGTTGAACTTTAACCAATGGAGTCGGATCTCTTACAACTGCTTTGAGATGTTCAAGATCCTATACACAGAGCCATTGTAGGCTTTGAACAGGGTTTGAGTGATGAAACTTCATCAAAGGCTTAGATTCAGCCTTTTAGCACTCTTGATGATGTGATTAAGCATGCTACCAAAGTGTAGAAGCATGTTAAAGTAACAAACAAGCATTATAGCTTATCCCATAGCTCTCTTAGTTCTTAGAATCTCATAAGAGTTCCTAATGGTGAATATGGAGAGTTATAGCAAGCAGACACATATGGAGGCTTAAATAACACCTATTGATGTGAAAATAAAGAATCAATGGTTTCATTGACATGGATTTGGCCATTTTTAGCTGATATACCTAAAAACAGAGTTATGAACCTTCAAGATACTTATACGACTGAATAGAAGTGTTGAACGGTAACCAAAAGAGTCGTATCTCTTACAACTGCTTTGAGATGTTCAAGATCTTGTACACAGAGCCATTGTAGGCTTTGAAGAGGGTTTGAGTGCTGAAACTTCATCAAAGGCTTAGATTCAGCCTTTTAGCACTCTTGATGATGTGATTAAGCATGCTACCAAAGTGTAGAAGCAAGTTAAAGTAAGAAACAAGAATTATAGCTTATCCCATAGCTTTGTTAGTTCTTAGAATCTCATAGTAGTTTCTCATGGTGAATATGGAGAGTTGTAGCAAGAAAACACATATCGAGGCTTAAACAACACCTATTGATGTGAAAATGAAGAATCAATGGTTTCATTGACATGGATTTGGCCATTTTTAGCTGATATACCTAAAAACAGAGTTATGAACCTTCCAGATACACATACGAGTGAATAGAAGTGTTGAACTGTAACCAATGGAGTCGGATCTCTTACAACTTCTTTGAGATGTTCAAGAGCTTGTACACAGAGCCATTGTAGGCTTTGAAGAGGGTTTGAGTGATGAAACTTCATCAAAGGCTTAGATTCAGCCTTTTAGCACTCTTGACGATGTGATTAAGCATGCTACCAAAGTGTAGAAGCAAGTTAAAGTAAGAAACAAGCATTATAGCTTATCCCATAGCTCTCTTAGTTCTTAGAATCTCACAAGAGTTCCTAATGGTGAATATGGAGAGTTGTAGCAAGAAAACACATATCAAGGCTTAAACAACACCTATTGATGTGAAAATAAAGAATCAATGGTTTCATTGACATGGATTTGGCCATTTTTAGCTGATATACCTAAAAACAGAGTTATGAATCTTCAAGATACCCATACGACTGAATAGAAGTGTTGAACGGTAACCAAAAGAGTCATATCTCTTACAACTGCTTTGAGATGTTCAAGATGTTGTACACAGAGCCATTGTACGCTTTGAAGAGGGTTTGAGTGCTGAAACTTCATCAAAGGCTTAGATTCAGCCTTTTAGCACTCTTGATGATGTGATTAAGCATGCTACCAAAGTGTAGAAGCAAGTTAAAGTAAGAAACAAGCATTATAGCTTATCCCATACCTCTGTTAGTTCTTAGAATCTCATAGTAGTTTCTAATGGTGAATATGGAGAGTTGTAGCAACAAAACACATATCGAGGCTTAAATAACACCTATTGATGTGAAAATGAAGAATCAATGGTTTCATTGACATGGTTTTGGCCATTTTTAGCTGATATACCTAAAAACAGAGTTATGAACCTTCAAGATACACATACGAGTGAATAGAAGTGTTGAACTGTAACCAATGGAGTCGGATCTCTTACAATTTCTTTGAGATGTTCAAGAGCTTGTACACAGAGCCATTGTAGGCTTTGAAGAGGGTTTGAGTGATGAAACTTCATCAAAGGCTTAGATTCAGCCTTTTAGCACTCTTGACGATGTGATTAAGCATTCTACGAAAGTGTAGAAGCAAGTTAAAGTAAGAAACAAGCATTATAGCTTATCCCATAGCTCTGTTAGTTCATAGAATCTCATAGTAGTTTCTAATGGTGAATATGGAGAGTTGTAGCAAGAAAACACATATCGAGGCTTAAACAACACCTATTGATGTGAAAATGAAGAATCAATGGTTTCATTGACATGGTTTTGGCCATTTTTAGCTGATATACCTAAAAACAGAGTTATGAACCTTCAAGATACACATACGAGTGAATAGAAGTGTTGAACTGTAACCAATGGAGTCGGATCTCTTACAACTTCTTTGAGATGTTCAAGAGCCAGTACACAGAGCCATTGTAGGCTTTGAAGAGGGTTTGAGTGATGAAACTTCATCAAAGGCTTAGATTCAGCCTTTTCGCACTCTTGACGATGTGATTAAGCATGCTACCAAAGTTTAGAAGCAAGTTAAAGTAAGAAACAATCATTATAGCTTATCCTATAGCTCTGTTAGTTCTTAGAATCTGATAGGAGTTCCTAATGGTGAATATGGAGAGTTGTAGCAAGAAGACACATATGGAGGCTTAAACAACACCTATTAATGTGAAAATGAAGAATCAATGGTTTCATTCACATGGATTTGGCCATTTTTAGCTGATATACCTAAAAACAGAGTTGTGAACCTTCAAGATACACATATGAGTGAATAGAAGTGTTGAACTTTAACCAATGGAGTCGGATCTCTTACAACTGCTTTGAGATGTTCAAGATCCTATATACAGAGCCATTGTAGGCTTTGAACAGGGTTTGAGTGATGAAACTTCATCAAAGGCTTAGATTCAGCCTTTTAGCACTCTTGATGATGTGATTAAGCATGCTACCAAAGTGTAGAAGAAAGTTAAAGTAAGAAACAAGCATTATAGCTTATCCCATAGCTCTCTTAGTTCTTAGAATCTCATAAGAGTTCCTAATGGTGAATATGGAGAGTTATAGCAAGCAGACACATATGGAGGCTTAAACAACACCTATTGATGTGAAAATAAAGAATCAATGGTTTCATTGACATGGATTTAGCCATTTTTAGCTGATATACCTAAAAACAGAGTTATGAACCTTCAAGATACACATACGACTGAATAGAAGTGTTGAACGGTAACCAAAAGAGTCGTATCTCTTACAACTGCTTTGAGATGTTCAAGATCTTGTACACAGAGCCATTGTAGGCTTTGAAGAGGGTTTGAGTGCTGAAACTTCATCAAAGGCTTAGATTCAGCCTTTTAGCACTCTTGATGATGTGATTAAGCATGCTACCAAAGTGTAGAAGCAAGTTAAAGTAAGAAACAAGCATTATAGCTTATCCTATAGCTCTGTTAGTTCTTAGAATCTCATAGTAGTTTCTAATGGTGAATATGGAGAGTTGTAGCAAGAAAACACATATCGTGGCTTAAACAACACCTATTGATGTGAAAATGAAGAATCAATGGTTTCATTGACATGGATTTGGCCATTTTTAGCTGATATACCTAAAAACATAGTTATGAACCTTCAAGATACACATACGAGTGAATAGAAGTGTTGAACTATAACCAATGGAGTCGGATCTCTTACAACTTCTTTGAGATGTTCAAGAGCCAGTACACAGAGCCATTGTAGGCCTTGAAGAGGGTTTGAGTGATGAAACTTCATCAAAGGCTTAGATTCAGCCTTTTAGCATTCTTGACGATGTGATTAAGCTTGCTACCAAAGTGTAGAAGCAAGTTAAAGTAAGAAACAAGCATTATAGCTTATCCCATAGCTCTGTTAGTTCTTAGAATCTCATAGGAGTTTCTAATGGTGAATATGGAGAGTTAGAGCAAGAAGACACATATGGAGGCTTAAACAACACCTATTGATGTGAAAATGAAGAATCAATGGTTTCATTGACATGGATTTGGCCATTTTTAGCTGATATACCTAAAAACAAAGTTGTGAACCTTCAAGATAAGTATACGAGTGAATAGAAGTGTTGAACTGTAACCAAAAGAGTCGTATCTCTTACAACTGCTTTGAGATGTTCAAGATCTTGTACACAGAGCCATTGTAGGCTTTGAAGAGGGTTTGAGTGCTAAAATTTCATCAAAGGCTTAGATTCAGCCTTTTAGCACCCTTGATGATGTGATTAAGCATGCTACCAAAGTGTAGAAGCAAGTTAAAGTACGTGACAAGCATTATAGCTTATCCCATAGTTCTGTTAGTTCCGAGAATCTTATAAGAGTTACTAATGGTGAAAATGGAGAGTTGTCGCAAGAAAACACATATGGATGTTTTAAACAACACCTATTGATGTGAATTTGAAGAATCAATGGTTTCATTGACATGGATTTGGCCTTTTTTAGGTGATATACCTAAAAACAGAGTTATGAACCTTCAAGATACACATACAAGTGAATAGAAGTGTTGAACTGTAACCAAAGGAGTCGGATCTCTTACAACAGCTTTGAGATGTTCAAGATCCTGTACACTAAGCCATTGTAAGCTTTGAAGAGGGTTTGAGTGATCAAACTTCACCAAAGCTTAGATTCAGCCTTTTAGCACGTTTGACGATGTGATTAACCATGCTACCAAAGTGTAGAAGCAAGATAAATTAAGAAACAAGCATTATAGCTTATCACATAGCTCTGTTAATTCTTAGAATCTCATAGGAGTTCCTAATGGTGAATATGGAGAGTTGTAGCAAGAAGACACATATGAAGGCTTAAACAACACCTATTGATGTGAAAATGAAGAATCAATGGTTTCATTGACATGGATTTGGCCATTTTTAGCTGATATACCTAAAAACATAGTTATGAACCTTCAAGATACACATACGAGTGAATAGCAGTGTTAAACTATAACCAATGGAGTCGGATCTCTTGCAACATACTTTGAGATGTTCAAGATCCAGTACACAGAGCCATTGTAAGCTTTGAAGAGGGTTTGAGTGATGAAACTTCATCAAAGGCTTAGATTAAGCCTTTTAGCAGTCTTGATGATGTGATTAAGCATGCTACCAAAGTGTAGAAGCAAGTTAAAGTAAGAAACAAGCATTATAGCTTATCCCATAGCTCTGTTAGTTCTTAGAATTTCATAGTAGTTTCTAATGGTGAATATGGAGAGTTGTAGCAAGAAAACACATATGGAGGCTTAAACAACACCTATTGATGTGAAAATGAAGAATCAATGGTTTCATTGACATGGTTTTTGCCATTTTTAGCTGATATACCTAAAAACAGAGTTATGAACCTTCAAGATACACATACGAGTGAATAGAAGTGTTGAACTATAACCAATGGAGTCGGATCTCTTACAACATACTTTGAGATGTTCAAGATCCAGTACACAGAGCCATTGTAAGCTTTGAAGAGGGTTTGAGTGATGAAACTTCATCAAAGGCTTAGATTAAGCCTTTTAGCACTCTTGACGATGTGATTAAGCATGCTACCAAAGTGTAGAAGCAAGTTAAAGTAAGAAACAAGCATTATAGCTTATCCCATAGCTCTGTTAGTTCTTAGAATCTTATAGTAGTTTCGAATGGTGAATATGGAGAGTTGTAGCAAGAAAACACATATCGAGGCTTAAACAACACCTATTGATGTGAAAATGAAGAATCAATGGTTTCATTGACATGGTTTTGGCCATTTTTAGCTGATATACCTAAAAACAGAGTTATGAACCTTCAAGATACACATACGAGTGAATAGAAGTGTTGAACTGTAACTGTTAGAATTCAGAGTTTAAGTTTGCTAGAAACAAGAATGAGAGTAGCTGAATGAATAATAATAAGATTGAGAATAGAGAGATTTTATTACCTCTTATGAGATTTTATTATCTCAGTAGTTGTAAAATGTTACAATGGATTACATATTTATAGAACTCTTAAACGCAAAAATAAATAGGTGTATCTTGTAGTTCAGAGTCTAATCTATCCGTTGGGAATAGTAATATAGCCGTTGGAGTTCAAAATAGAGCTGTTGGAGATGAAAACAATTTGGGCGTCATTTCTGGGCTTCCCTTCTTGGGCCTTTCTTCTTTTATTCCTTGTTGGGTATTTGTTGCTTGATTAATACTCCCCCTCAAACTTAGCCGGAATGAGTGTGGAGACTAAGTTTGATTTTCCAGAAACAAATCCTCACAACTACCTCATTAAAAACCTCACAAGTACTAACCAGTTGGAAAAACTCCTTGTGAGGAAAAGAGTGTAGTGTCTCTGGAAATGGAGAGGCATGATCAAGGATGAGTGAGATCTATTAGTCCAAGCTTGCTGTGAATGTGGTTGCAAATCTTGAGACTTGTAGATTTGGTGAATATATCAGCGAGCTGATCTTCGCTTCTTGTGTAGCATGGGAGGATTACTCCTTCAATGATCTTCTCTCTAACTTTTTGACAATCCACTTCTATGTACTTGGTTCGTTCATGGAAGACTGAGTTTGTAGCAATGTGAATTGCTGCTTGATTGTCACAATGCATGGTAATGGGACTTGTGCTCTCAATTCCCAGATCCTTTAGAAGCGCCTTTAGCCATACTAGCTCATTTGTGAGCTTCTTCATTGCTCTATACTCACTTTCAGCTTGAGCATGAGGCGACCTTTTGCTTCTTGGATTTCCAGGTTACTAAGTTCCTCCAATAAATGTGCAATAGCCAGTTGTGGATTTTCTATCCATCGTATCTCCAACATAATCCGCATCACAATAGCCCACAACTTCAAAGTACTATTATTCTTTCCCATCCAAACACCTTGCCTGGTGATCCTTTGATGTATCTCAGAATTCTTTCCACCATATTCGATTGGTGCACCAAGGGCTCTTTCATGTGTTGGCTCATCTGATTCACAAAAAGCATAGGTCAGGCCTTGTTATGGTTAAGTAAATTAACTTACCTACAAGCCGGTATTAATTTGGATCTTCAAATAGTTTGTCAAGTGGATCTTGTCCTTTCTCCCCCTTCTCCTGACCTTGTAGCCATCTTCTAGAGGTGTCTTGGCGGTTTAGAACCTAATTTTCCTGTCTCTGTAAGCAAATCAAGTGAATATTTTCTTTGGGATAGAAACAAGCCTTCCGGAGAGCGGCATATCTCTATACCTAGAAAATATTTAAGTTCACCTAGATCTTTTATATCAAATACAGATTTAAGGAAAAGTTTGGTTTCTTGAATACCTGCTTGATCATTGCCGGAAATGATCAAGTCATCTACATATACCAAGACTACAATGATTCCTTGAGCACTTTGAGAAGTAAACAAGGTGTGATCAGCCTCTGATCTTTTAAATCCCTTGGCTGTTAGTGTAAAGCTTAGCTTGTGGTACCAGGCTCTTGGGGATTGCTTTAAGCCGTAAATGGCTTTTCTAAGTTTAAAAACTTTGCCATGAGGAATTGAACTTTCAAGACCTGGTGGAGGCTTCATGTACACTTCTTCTTCAAGCTCTCCTTGGAGGAATGCGTTTTTGACATCCATTTGCCATAATTCCCAAGATAGATTGGTTGCCAATGATAAAATCACTCGAACTGTATGGAGCTTAGCCACTGGTGCAAAGGTGTCCGTATAGTCTTCTCCATAAGTTTGAGTAAATCCCCTTGCAACCATTCGAGCTTTATACCTTTCGATTTCTCCATTGCTATGATACTTGATGGTGAATACCCATTTAGATGTCACAGCTCTTTTTCCCGAAGGTATATCACTTACATCCCAAGTGTGATTTCTAACCATTGCTTCTATCTCAGCATCTATAGCATCCATCCAGACCTTGATTTCTTTTGCTTCTTCATAGGTCTTTGGAATGTAATGCTGCTCTATCTTTCCAAGGAATGCTTGATGATCTGATGGCAAGAGGGCAAGAGAACACTAAGCTTGTATAGGGTGAGCCACAACTTGATGGTTATAATAGACCCTAGTTTGTTTCCAATGGTCTGGACCAAATCTTTGGCGTGTGCTTCTTCGCAAGGTTGGTGCTGGTGCCTCTTCTTCCTCATGATATTCATTTTCCTGAATATCATCACTTCGTGGAGTTTCTTGATTAACTCCCCCTTGTTCATTTACTTCTTCGTCATTCTCTTGCTCATTTTGAACATTTACCCCTTCTTCTTGAATCTGATCTTCTTGATTGTTTGTAGGGGTTGTTTGATCTTCATTCATTTGAGGAAGACCCATGTAACTTAAAATGTGTTGAAGAGAGGCTGCTCGATCTGTTGTAGAGTCAGCCAAGTCTTTCACACTTTCCCAGCCCGACTTCTCAAAATAACTTTGATCTTCTAGGAATTTTACATCTCTAGACGTCATGATGCGTTTGGTGCTTGGATCATAGCATCTGTACCCTTTTTGAGTAGGGGAGTATCCAATGAATACGCTTCTAGTGCTTTTAGCATCTAACTTATTCCTTTGATCCCTTGGCACTAAGACAAAACAAACACTACCAAACACACGTAAGTGATTAATATTTGGTTTGGTTTTGTTTAATACCTCAAATGGTGATAAGTCATCTAAGACTTTTGTTGGAATTCTATTTATGAGGTAGCATGCGGTCATGACAGCATCTCCCCAAAATCTCCTTGGCATGTTTTTGTGGAACATCATTGATCTTGCTACTTCCATCAGATGCCTATTCTTCTTTTCGGCCACTCCATTTTGTTGTGGAGTATAAGGACAGCTCGTTTGGTGAAGGATGCCATGATTTGCTAAATGAGCCTTGAAAGTGTGGCTTGTGTATTCCCCTCCATTATCCGATCTTAGCACCTTAATTTTAGCATTGAAATGATTAGTCACATATGTTTGAAAGTTGACAAATGCCTCAAATACTCTATCATTAGAAGGTAACAATGTGACCCATGTATATTTTGATTTTTCATCTATGAATGTCACAAAGTATTTTACGTTATCTCTAGATAGGCAAGGTGAGGTCCAAACATCAGAGTGAACTAAATCAAAACAATTCTCATATACTGATAAAGAGTTTTGGAAAACACTTCTACAATGTTTTCCCAAAATACAAGCCTCACACTTAGAGTTATCAAATACTACATTGGGCATAGTTAATTTTAAAGCTCTAGAATAAGGATGGCCTAATCTAGCATGCCAAAAATCATTTGAACTTTTAGCTACATGACAGGAATTAATAAACGACAAACTAGCAGAGTTGGAGCATCTAGAATGGTTCTTGAGATCTTCTAGAGTATACAACTCTCCCTTAGTGTTCCCCTTGCCTAAAACTTCACCAGTTTTAATATCCATAAAATGAAAGCTGTTAGGCCAAATATAGCATAAGCATTGAGATCGGTGGTAGCTCTTTTTACCGAGACCAAATTATTGCTAAATGTAGGCATGTAAAAAGCACTAGATTCATTTCCAAAGAGGTTTAAATTTCCTACGCCTTTAATTGGCACTCTAACTCCATTAGCAACTTCAACATGACCAGAGGTGTTTTGAATATTATTTAGTAGATCTGAAACTTTAATCATATGATGAGAAGCTCCTGAATCTACTAAAAGTATTCTTGAATAGTTAGAGGCTAGAAAGGTGATACCAGACTCCTTGCAAATTTGCATGGTCTTGATCATTGCCTCTAAGTCTGCTCTGCTCATGGTGATCATGCCATTGTTCTCTGAAGTAGAATGGCCATTTGGAGCACTTGGGTTCATATCGAGTGCTGTAGTTGGTTGCGTGGCTGGAGCATAATTTGAAGCGTTTTCTTCATTTGCTTGTTGCCTTGCTCTGAAGTTGCCTCTGAGATGAGGATGAAGGATAAAGCACTCCTCCTTGGTGTGTCCTCTCCCTTGGTTGAATTTGCCAATGTTCTTGCAATGTTCACATTGCTATGTTGTTCCTTTCTTGTTGGAACTGAATGGAGGTTTGTAAAACCCTTTGTTTGCCGTTGGCAACTCTCCTTTGCTGAAGAGATCTAAGGAGCCTTGCTCCTTTTGGATTTGAGAGCAGACATTCTCAAGGCTTGGTAGCTTCTCCTCCCTTAGAATGTACTTTATAAGATCATTAAATTTTGGATGGAGAGATTGGAGAAGTCCAAAAACTCGATCTTGCTCTTTTCTTTCCTCTATAATTTTGAGGTCTTTTGTGCTTGGCCTCAGCATATCCAATTCAGCAAGTAATGATCTATATTTACCAAAGTGTTTGGTAAAATCTTGATCTTCTTGAGTGAGGTTGCTGAGATCTTTCTTCACTTCGAATACTCTTGAAAGATTGGTGATGTCTCCAAACACCTTCTTTAGAGTTTCCCAAAGTTCTTGAGCTGTCTCGCAATATGAGTAAGATTCAAATATTGAATCACTCAAGGAGCTGTGGATTATGCTGAGCACCATTTGATCTTTTTGCAGCCACTTTTCCTGAGCTTCTTCATCTCCTTCTTGAAGCTCTTTTCCTTTTGCTGGTTCAACTTGATTCCACAAGCCGCATCCGTACAAGTTGGATTTTGTTGATCGTGACCATAGGAGATAGTTCTCTCCTCTTAGGGTGACTCTAATTGCGGTTAGTTTTGTCTCCTCCATGATAAAAAAAATAAGACTAACCGTTTGATACTACACTGCCTCAACTTCACTAACTCGTCTAGGATGAATTAATTTCAATCTCAGAGTTGGGAAAATGTTCTTTGAGAAATCTCCAGAAATAAACCACTCTAACTTCACACAGCTCGTCTAGGATGAATATATATCAATCTCAGAGCTTTTGGAGGAAGTTAAAAGGATGTATTTCCAGGAAAACCAAAGAAATTTTTGGAGAAGACAGTGAACAGTACCAAAAACGGACAGAAATTTGAATTTTCGAAAAAATTCTTTCGATGATTTGGAGCTCTGTAGAGCTTGTGAATGCTGCGGAAGCTTTGAATATGAAGGAGGAGATGACGTAAATGCAAAAGAGACAAAGAGGAGGGCTGAATCTTGAAGAACCAGTTTCTGAAATTTTCTGGGCTGTGACAATGTCAATTTTGAAAAAAAGAAACAGATGAAGAGAATGAGGAAATCAAAAACTTGATCTTGTTTATGGATCAAAGCTCTGATACCATGTTAGAATTCAGAGTTTAAGTTTGCTAGAAACAAGAATGAGAGTAGCTGAATGAATAATAATAAGATTGAGAATAGAGAGATTTTATTACCTCTTATGAGATTTTATTATCTCAGTAGTTGTAAAATATTACAGTGGATTACATATTTATAGAACTCTTAAACGCAAAAATAAATAGCTGTATCTTGTAGTTCAGAGTCTAATCTATCCGTTGGGAATAGTAATATAGCCGTTGGAGTTCAAAATAGAGATGTTGGAGATGAAAACAATTTGGGCGTCATTTCTGGGCTTCTCTTCTTGGGCCTCTCTTCTTTTATTCCTTGTTGGGTATTTGTTGCTAGATTAATAGTAACCAATGGAGTCGGATCTCCTACAACTTCTTTGACATGTTCAAGAGCCAATACACAGAGCCATTGTAGGCTTTGAAGAGGGTTTGAGTGATGAAACTTCATAAAAGGCTTAGATTCAGCCTTTTACCACTCTTGACGATGTGATTAAGCATGCTACCAAAGTGTAGAAGCAAGTTAAAGTAAGAAACATGCATTATAGCTTATCCCATAGTTCTGTTAGTTCTAAGAATCTCATAAAAGTTTCTAATGGTGAATATGGAGAGTTGTAGCAAGAAAACACATATGGACGGCTTAAACAATACCTATTGATATGAATTTGAAGAATCAATGGTTTCATTGACATGGATTTGGCCTTTTTTAGCTTATATACCTAAAAACAGAGTTATGAACCTTCAAGATACACATACGAGTGAATAGAAGTGTTGAACTGTAACCAAAGGAGTCGGATCTCTTACAACAGCTTTGAGATGTTCAAGATCCTGTACACAGAGCCATTGTAGGCTTTGAAGAAGGTTTGAGTGATCAAACTTCATCAAAGCTTAGATTCAGCATTTTAGCACGCTTGACGATGTGATTAACCATGCTTCCAAAGTGTAGAAGCAAGATAAATTAAGAAACAAGCATTATAGCTTATCCCATAGCTCTGTTAGTTCTTAGAATCTCATAGGAGTTCCTAATGGTGAATATGGAGAGTTGTAGCAAGAAGACACATATGGAGGCTTAAACAACACCTATTGATGTGAAAATGAAGAATCAATGGTTTCATTGACATGGTTTTGGCCATTTTTAGCTGATATACGTAAAAACAGAGTTATGAACCTTCAAGATACACATACGAGTGAATAGAAGTGTTGAACTATAACCAATGGAGTCGGATCTCTTACAACATACTTTGAGATGTTCAAGATCCCGTATACAGAGCCGTTGTAAGCTTTGAAGAGGGTTTGAGTGATGAAACTTCATCAAAGGCTTAGATTAAGCCTTTTAGCACTCTTGATGATGTGATTAAGCATGCTACCAAAGTGTAGAAGCAAGTTAAAGTAAGAAACAAGCATTATAGCTTATCCTATAGCTCTGTTAGTTCTTAGAATCTCATAGTAGTTTCTAATGGTGAATATGGAGAGTTTTAGCAAGAAAACACATATCGAGACTTAAACAACACCTATTGATGTGAAAATGAAGAATCAATGGTTTCAGTGACATGGTTTTGGCCATTTTTAGCTGATATACCTAAAAACAGAGTTATAAACCTTCAAGATACACATATGAGTGAATAGAAGTGTTGAACTGTAACCAATGGAGTCGGATCTCTTACAACTTCTTTGAGATGTTCAAGATCCTGTACATAGAGCCATTGTAGGCTTTGAAGAGGGTTTGAGTGATGAAACTTCATCAAAGGCTTAGATTCAGCCTTTTAGCACTCTTGACGATGTGATTAAGAATGCTACCAAAGTGTAGAAGCAAGTTAAAGTAAGAAACAAGCATTATAGCTTATCCCATAGCTCTGTTAGTTCTTAGAATCTCATAGGAGTTCCTAATGGTGAATATGGAGAGTTGTAGTAAGAAGACACATATGGAGGCTTAAAAAACACCTATTGATGTGAAAATGAAGAATCAATGGTTTCATTGACATGGATTTGGCCATTTTTTGCTGATATACCTAAAAACAGAGTTATGAACCTTCAAGATACACATACGAGTGAATAGAAGTGTTGAACTGTAACCAAAAGAGTCGTATCTCTTACAACTGCTTTGAGATGTTCAAGATCTTGTACACAGAGCCATTGTAGGCTTTGAAGACGGTTTGAGTGCTGAAACTTCATCAAAGGCTTAGATTCAGCCTTTTAGCACTCTTGATGATGTGATTAAGCATGCTACCAAAGTGTAGAAGCAAGTTAAAGTAAGAGACAAGCATTATAGCTTATCCCATAGTTCTGTTAGTTCTGAGAATCTTATAAGAGTTACTAATGGTGAAAATGGAGAGTTGTCGCAAGAAAACACATATGGACGGCTTAAACAACACCTATTGATGTGAATTTGAAGAATCAATGGTTTCATTGACATGGATTTGGCCTTTTTTAGCTGATATACCTAAAAACAGAGTTATGAACCTTCAAGATACACATACAAGTGAATAGAAGTGTTGAACTGTAACCAAAGGAGTCGGATCTCTTACAACAGCTTCGAGATGTTCAAGATCCTGTACACTAAGCCATTGTAGGCTTTGAAGAGGGTTTGAGTGATCAAACTTCACCAAAGCATAGATTCAGCCTTTTAGCACGCTTGACGATGTGATTAACCATGCTACCAAAGTGTAGAAGCATGATAAATTAAGAAACAAGCATTATAGCTTATCTCATAGCTCTGTTAGTTCTTAGAATCTCATAGGAGTTCCTAATGGTGAATATGGAGAGTTGTAGCAAGAAGACACATATGGAGGCTTAAACAACACTTATTGATGTGAAAATGAAGAATCAATGGTTTCATTGACATGGATTTGGCCATTTTTAGCTGATATACCTAAAAACAGAGTTATGAACCTTCAAGATACACATACGAGTGAATAGAAGTGTTGAACTATAACCAATGGAGTCGGATCTCTTACAACATACTTTGAGATGTTCAAGATCCCGTACACAGAGCCATTGTAAGCTTTGAAGAGGGTTTGAGTGATGAAACTTCATCAAATGCTTAGCTTCAGCCTTTTAGCACTCTTGATGATGTGATTAAGCATGCTACCAAAGTGTAGAAGCAAGTCAAAGTAAGAAACAAGCATTATAGCTTATCCCATAGCTCTGTTAGTTCTTAGAATCTCATAGTAGTTTCTAATGGTGAATATGGAGAATTTTAGCAAGAAAACACATATCGAGGCTTAAACAACACCTATTGATGTGGAAATGAAGAATCAATGGTTTCAGTGACATGGTTTTGGCCATTTTTAGCTGATATACCTAAAAACAGAGTTATAAACCTTCAAGATACACATATGAGTGAATAGAAGTGTTGAACTGTAACCAATGGAGTCGGATCTCTTACAACTTCTTTGAGATGTTCAACATCCTGTACACAGAGCCATTGTAGGCTTTGAAGAGGGTTTGAGTGATGAAACTTCATCAAAGGCTTAGATTCAGCATTTTAGCACTCTTCACGATGTGATTAAGAATGCTACCAAAGTGTAGAAGCAAGTTAAAGTAAGAAACAAGCATTATAGCTTATCCCAAAGCTCTGTTAGTTCTGAGAATCTCATAGGAGTTCCTAATGGTGAATATGGAGAGTTGTAGCAAGAAGACACATATGGAGGCTTAAACAACACCTATTGATGTGAAAATAAACAATCAATGGTTTCATTGACATGGATTTGGCCATTTTTAGCTGATATACCTAAAAACAGAGTTATGAGTCTTCAAGATACACATACGAGTGAATAGAAGTGTTGAACTGTAACCAAAAGAGTCGTATCTCTTACAACTGCTTCGAGATGTTCAAGATCTTGTACACAGAGCCATTGTAGGCTTTGAAGAGGGTTTGAGTGCTGAAACTTCATCAAAGGCTTAGGTTCAGCCTTTTAGCACTCTTGACGATGTGATTAAGAATGCTACCAAAGTGTAGAAGCAAGTTAAAGTAAGAAACAAGCATTATAGCTTATCCCATAGCTCTGTTAGTTCTTAGAATCTCATAGGAGTTCCTAATGGTGAATATGGAGAGTTGTAGCAAGAAGACACATATGGAGGCTTAAACAACACCTATTGATGTGAAAATGAAGAATCAATGGTTTCATTGACATTGATTTGGCCATTTTTAGCTGATATACCTAAAAACAGAGTTATGAACCTTCAAGATACACATACGAGTGAATAGAAGTGTTGAACTGTAACCAATGAAGTCAGATCTCTAACAACTTCTTTGAGATGTTCAAGAGCCAGTACACAGAGCCATTGTAGGCTTTGAAGAGGGTTTGAGTGATGAAACTTCATCAAAGGCTTAGATTCAGCCTTTTAGCACTCTTGACGATGTAATTAAGAATGCTACCAAAGTGTAGAAGCAAGTTAAAGTAAGAAACAAGCATTATAGCTTATCCCATAGCTGTGTTAGTTCTTAGAATCTCATAGGAGTTCCTAATGGTGAATATGGAGAGTTGTAGCAAGAAGACACATATGGAGGCTTAAACAACACCTACTGATGTGAAAATGAAGAATCAATGGTTTCATTGACATCGATTTGGCCATTTTTAGCTGATATACCTAAAAACAGAGTTATGAACCTTCAAGATACACATACGAGTGAATAGAAGTGTTGAACTGTAATTAATGAAGTCAGATCTCTAACAACTTCTTTGAGATGTTCAAGAGCCAGTACACAGAGCCATTGTAGGCTTTGAAGAGGGTTTGAGTGATGAAACTTCATCAAAGGCTTAGATTCAGCCTTTTAGCACTCTTGACGATGTGATTAAGCATGCTACCAAAGTGTAGAAGCAAGTTAAAGTAATAAACAAGCATTATAGCTTATCCCATACCTGTGTTAGTTCTTAGAATATCATAGGAGTTCCTAATGGTGAATATGGAGAGTTGTAGCAAGAAAACACATATCGAGGCTTAAACAACACCTATTGATGTGAAAATGAAGAATCAATGGTTTCATAGACATGGATTTGGCCATTTTTAGCTGATATACATAAAAACAGAGTTGTGAACCTTCAAGATACACATACGAGTGAATAGAGGTGTTGAACTGTAACCAAAGGAGTCAGATCTCTTCCAACTGCTTTGAGATGTTGAAGATGCTGTACACAAAGCCATTGTAGGGTTTGAAGAGGGTTTGAGTGATGAAACTTCATCAAAGGCTTAGATTCAGCCTTTTAGCACTCTTGATGATGTGATTAAGCATGCTACTAAAGTGTAGAAGCAAGTTAAAGTAAAAAACAAGCATTATAGCTTATCCCATAGCTCTCTTAGTTCTTAGAATCTCATAAGAGTTCCTAATGGTGAATATGGAGAGTTATAGCAAGAAGACACATATGGAGGCTTAAACAACACCTATTGATGTGAAAATAAAGAATCAATGGTTTCATTGACATGGATTTGGCCATTTTTAGCTGATATACCTAAAAACAGAGTTATGAGTCTTCAAGATACACATACGAGTGAATAGAAGTGTTGAACTGTAACCAAAAGAGTCGTATCTCTTACAACTGCTTCGAGATGTTCAAGATCTTGTACACAGAGCCATTGTAGGCTTTGAAGAGGGTTTGAGTGCTGAAACTTCATCAAAGGCTTAGATTCAGCCTTTTAGCACTCTTGATGATGTGATTAAGCATGCTACCAAACTGTAGAAGCAAGTTAAAGTAAGACACAAGCATTATAGCTTATCCCATAGTTCTGTTAGTTCTGAGAATCTTATAAGAGTTACTAATGGTGAAAATGGAGAGTTGTAGCAAGAAAACACATATAGACGGCTTAAACAACACCTATTGATGTGAATTTGAAGAATCAATGGTTCATTGACATGGATTTGGCCTTTTTTAGCTGATATACCTAAAAACAAAGTTATGAACCTTCAAGATACACATACAAGTGAATAGAAGTCTTGAACTGTAACCAAAGGAGTCGGATCTGTTACAACAACTTTGAGATGTTCAAGATCCTGTACACAGAGCCATTAAAGGCTTTGAAGAGGGTTTAAGTGATCAAACTTCATCAAAGGCTTAAATTCAGCCTTTTAGCACGCTTGACGATGTGATTAACCATGCTACCAAAGTGTAGAAGCAAGATAAATTAAGAAACAAGCATTATAGCTTATCCCATAGCTCTGTTAGTTCTTAGAATCTCATAGGAGTTCCTCATGGTGAATATGGAGAGTTGTAGCAAGAAGACACATATGGAGGCTTAAACAACACATATTGATGTGAAAATGAAGAATCAATTATTGAGAAAAGGTATTCCTTGAAGAAGGTCGGGTACTATTCAGCTCGGATACTATTCATCATGAGACCCGAGATTACTATTCATCTTGTGAATCTATTGAGAAAAGGCATTCCATGAAGAAGGTTGGGTACTATTCATTTTGGATACTATTCATCCCGAGACACGAGATTACTATTCATCCCGAGACACGAGATTACTATTCATCCCGTGCTGTAAGCTGCGTTTTCATTATTGCTGCAGTTTTTTTTTATTGAGAGCTTTCTGCTTCAACTATAAAAGGAGGAAACCCCTCCCCTTGTAACCTAATTGATAATTCCGCCTCCTTTGGTCTAAAAGCCCTTAGGGGCTGCAGATTCTCATCTCTCGAGCTTCTCTCTAATTTTTCATGCTTATTGTTCTTTATATATGCTTAATCTCTTATTCTCTCTAGTTGAATTTTGCATAATCTCCCATTCTCCTTTTCTTGTTTCATTCAGCATTCAATCTCTCATTCTCTTAGTTTAATTTTCTGCATCAATTCTCACATGGTATCAGAGCAGATGGTGATGAAGAGAAAGGATGTAGGCTTGAAGGAATCGTTTGGTGCTTAAAACTGCCTCTCCATTTCAATGGTTTTGGCTTAGCTCAACGTTTTCTCTTCATTCTTAAGCCCCAACCTTTTCTCCAAGCCATGTTTATAGATCCTTTATGACAATGAGGAGAAGGAAGTGAGGCGTGGTGAAGAACCACAAGAGAAGAAAAGAAATCTGTTAGCTGAAAGCTCCTAGCTGTTGGTATCTTTGGATCCATGGTTTGCTGGGCTCAGATTCTTTTCTCATCAAATTTAAGCCTCATTTGTCTTCTCTAAGTCATTGTTAGTTTTGAATAAGACTCAATATTGTTTTTTTGTTTCTCTTTAAAACCTTGGATGAATTTTTTTAGTTCCATTGGAATAGAAAAGTGAAATCCATTGTAATTTTTGATTCAGATTTGCGATTTGGGTGATTCAAAACATGGGAACCACGCTGAATGGTGCTTAATTTCTATAGATCTAATGCACCTAGTGTCGTGGTATATATGTTCATTTTATTCTGCTTTTGACAATGAAGAGATGAGTTTGGTGGCTATGGATAATAAACCACAAAAGAGAGAAAGAGATAAGTATGCTACAAGCGCTTAATCCATGGATTCCATGGTTTTGCTGGGCACTTAATCTACTCTCTTTCAACCCCATCTGAAATCTCTTAGTCATCCGTTTAGTGTCTTAAAGCTATGTTGAAAATCGGTTAAAGGAAGGTGAACCTGGGTTCATTTTGCTCTTATGAGCGTAAATGACCTTGCTGAATCCAAGCTTCCAATTAAAGGGAGGAGAACCTGGGTTCATTCAGCTCTTATGAATGTAAATGACCTTGCTGAATCCAAGCTTCCTTGAGAAAGAGATTTATAGTAAAAGCTTCTTCCTTGTGGAAACAAGCATAAACTAAAATTAAATCATCTTCTCTTCAAAAGCCGAGTTGATTCCAGCTAAAGGAAAGAGAACCCTGGTTCATTATGCCCTTGTGGGTAGAAATGGCCTTGTTGAATCTGAATTCCTCTTTTGCTGAGAACCATAGTAAAATTTGCTTAACCCTTATGGATTGAAGCGTGTGAAGCTATGATGAATCCGGCTTTAAGGAAAAAGAACCATGTCTCATTTAGCTCTTATGAGTTTACATGAGCATGTTGAATCCAAATTTCCCTTTTAAATCAAAAGAATGAGAACCTTGATGAATCTGTAGCTAAAGTCCTAGAGGAACCTGAATCTTTTTAAATAAGGAGAGGAAACCTTAAGGATACTCATGGCTGTAGAACTTGCTGAATCCAAGTTCTTTTGATCAAAATCAGACCTTGGACTACTTTCAAAATATTTTAAGTCCTTGGTTCCTTCAATCTTTAGATTATTTTTCATTTCTATTCCTTGAATTTAAAACCTTGGACCGCTTCTAAGCATTGAAGTCCCTGGTTTATGATTTTTCTCCCTAAGGTGAAATGGTCCGTATTAAAGTTCCTTGTGAGTTTAAAATACACCTAAGATCATTTTTCACCCGAGTTAAATCATGACTAGCGGCTTTAAAGCACTGAAGTCCATGATTGTTTTCAAAAGATGAACATTGATCTGGGAAAATATTTTTATGTGAAGTATTTCCAAATAAGTCATTGTTCATCCCTTGTTTTCAAATGAAAAGATGAATCTTAGTCTGCTTTCCTTCTTATGAATGTGAAACAAAATATGGCTTTGGTACATCTCAGTTTTGCTAAGGATAAAATTTTGGTCCGAGTTTCATATCTTAATGATTTGGAAATTCCTAAGACCATAATTAAATCCAGGCTCTCATAAGAGAGTAAATAGTCTTTATGGTGAAGAACGATAAAGAGGAAATTTTTTTTTCTACTAACCCTTGTGTATGCATAGGTAAAAGTGTATAAATCCCAAGAAGAAAATGCATGAAGATCACATTGATCAATCCAATTCATGACCAATGGGGCACTATCTGAGTTATCAACCCAAAGGGAGTACACTTGAACTTGTCATTAGTTTGAATATCTTTGAGTCTTGTGAATTATTTCTCTTATTTCTTTAATATTCAAACCCAATTTGTTTTACCTTCTTAAACCCCCCATGGCAATTACTTACTGAATTTAAGTCCTCTATGAAGGGTTTAAACAAGGAAAGCCGGGATTATTCTTGGTGAGAGAAGTGTTAAAGAAGAAGGGGACACATAGAGAAGAAATATAGTAAAGAAGTCCTTGGAGCTTACATATTCATAAGATGGATAAAGAACGGTGTTACTCAAGAAATGTTGAGAAGAAGATCCACTTAAGGTGTTCCCAAAATCATTACAAGAAGACCGACTCACCATACTTGTTTACCGGATCATAAACCACAAGGGACAACTCTCTAAACTCTTGCTTATTCCATCATACTTAGTGTTACAATTTGTTTTCGTCTTGATATCATTAAATTCATTTCTCTTATGTGTTACTCTATATTTTATCTAAGCTTCTTAAAGTCCCACGGCCATTGCTTTAAAATTTTGTATCTCATGATGAAGGTACAAAGGAGTAAGTGACGTGATTATTCTCTCAAGAAGTTTAGAGACAAAGAAAAGGATCACATGAGAAGAAATGAAGTAAAGAAGCGGTTGGTTCATTAGAAGTGTCCTATTTGATGAAAGGCTTCCAATGCTCTGCTTGTGACGATATTTGAACACAAGGGAACTACAAGAGTTAGTGTTCGTTTGGGACCAGTATGAAGTGTTTCTTGGTTATGGTGTGCGAATTGTGTTTGGTTTACCGAAAAGTGGTCTGTCTGGTGAAAAGTGAAGATTTTCACACCAAGGGCTAAGGAACAAGGGGGAGTTTTTCCTCTCCGTGTCACAAGCTTGATCAGATGGATACATTGATGCATGATCAAGCTTGAGGGGGAGTATGTGAGCACTATAGAGGAAAGGCGAGTGTGTTTATGAAGCGTGTGATTATGAAGTGTGGTCAAGATGGCAAGGCATGATGCGTTTGGGAAGGTTCTGATCGAAGCAAGTCAGGCAGTAACCAAGCACTCTGAGGCATACCATATGGAGAAACGAAGGCTACCTTAAAAGAGGAGACCGAGAAACGCATATGAGTAGCCAAGCTAAACAACTGGAGGAAAGAAAAAAAAAATGCCCAGCTACATGAGAAACATGAAAATATCCATACCGTCAAAACTATATCCTTGAAGAGGAAGTGAAAAGCAAGCTAAAGCAAGAGACTGGACAAGAAGCGGAAGCTAGAGACCAGACAAGAAGAAGCATAGGAAAGTCGACGTGGCTCAAAGCTATCTTTGAAGATCGAGTACTTAAAGTCTTCACGCTACACTCTCAGCCTTGATCATATCCCCTACTAATAGACGTTATGCTCTTTTCCTCATCATAGATTTTTTCCCAAGTGGTTTTTTCTATGATGAGGTTTTTACCGAGGTAACGCCTATGTAGGTCCAAGCTTAGTCTTTGTTCACCGACGACTAAGCTTGAGGGGGAGTACTGAGAAAAGGTATTCCGTGAAGAAGGTCGGGTACTATTCATCTCAGATACTATTCATCCCGAGACCCGAGACTACTATTTATCCCGTGAATCTATTAAGAAAAGGCATTCTATGAAGAAGGTTGGGTAATATTCATCATGGATACTATTCATCCCGAGACATGAGATTACTATTCATCCCGAGACACGAGATTACTATTCATCCCATGCTGTAAGCTGCGTTTTCATTATTGCTGCAGTTTTTTTTTTATTTAGGACTTCCTCCTTCAACTATAAAAGGAGGAAACCCCTCCCCTTGTAACCTAATTGATAATTCCGCCTCCTTTGGTCTAAAAGCCCTTAGGGGCTGCAGATTCTCATCTCTCGAGCTTCTCTCTAATTTTTCATGCTTATTGTCCTTTATATATGCTTAATCTCTTATTCTCTCTAGTTTAATTTTGCATAATCTCCCATTCTCCTTTCCTTGTTTCATTCAGCATTCAATCTCTCATTCTCTTAGTTTAATTTTCTGCATCAATTCTCACATCAATGGTTTCATTGACATGGATTTGGCCTTTTTTAGCTGATATACCTAAAAACAGAGTTATGAACCTTCAAGATACACATACAAGTGAATAGAAGTCTTGAACTGTAACCAAAGGAGTCGGATCTGTTACAACAACTTTGAGATGTTCAAGATCCTATACACAGAGCCATTAAAGGCTTTGAAGAGGGTTTAAGTGATCAAACTTCATCAAAGGCTTAGATTCAGCCTTTTAGCACTCTTGATGATATGATTAAGCATGCTACCAAAGTGTAGAAGAAAGTGAAAGTAAGAAACAAGCATTATAGCTTATCCCATTGTTCTGTTACTTCTGAGAATCTCATAAGAGTTTCTAATGTTCAAAATGGAGAGTTGTAGCAAGAAACCTCATATGGACGGCTTAAACTGTGAGAATAAATGCAAAAATAAACATAAGACAATGAGAGAATTAAGAGAATAGATGCATAAAACAAGTAAAAGAGAATGGGAGATTATGCAAAATTAAACTAGAGAGAATAAGAGATTAAGCATAAATAAAGGAGAATAAGCATGAATAATTAGAGAGAAGCTAGAGAGATGAAAATCTGCAGCCCCTAAGGGCGTTTAGACCAAAGGAGGCGGAATTGTCAATTAGGTTACAAGGGGAGGGGTTTCCTCCTTTTATAGTTTAAGGAGGAAGCCCTAAATAAAAAAACTGCAGCAATAATGAAAACGCAGCTTACAGCACAGGATGAATAGTAATCCGTGTCTCGGGATGAATAGTATCCGAGATGAATAGTACCCGACCTTCTTCATTGAATGCCTTTTCTCAATAGATTCACGGGATGAATAGTAATCTCGGGTCTCAGGATGAATAGTAATCTCGGGTCTCGGGATGAATAGTATCCGAGATGAATAGTACCCGATCTTCTTCATGGAATGCCTTTTCTCAATATAAACAACACCTATTGATGTGAATATGAAGAAACAATGGTTTCATTGACATGGATTTGGCCTTTTTTAGCTGATATACCTAAAAACAGAGTTATGAACCTTTAAGATACACATACGAGTGAATAGAAGTGTTGAACTGTAACCAAAGGAGTCGGATCTCTTACAACAGCTTTGAGATGTTCAAGATCCTGTACACAGAGCCATTGTAGGCTTTGAAGAGGGTTTGAGTGATCAAACTTCATCAAAGCTTAGATTCAGCCTTTTAGCACGCTTGACGATGTGATTAACCATGCTACCAAAGTGTAGAAGCAAGATAAATTAAGAAACAAGCATTATAGCTTATCCCATAGTTCTGTTAGTTCTTAGAATCTCATAAGAGTTTCTAATGGTGAATATGGAGAGTTGTAGCAAAAAGACACATATGGACGGCTTAAACAACACTTATTGATGTGAATATGAAGAATCAATGGTTTCATTGACATGAATTTGGCCTTTTTTAGCTGATATACTTAAAAACAGATTTATGAACATAAAAGATACAAATAAGAGTGAATAGAAGTGTTAAACTAACCAAAGGAGTCGGATCGCTTCCAACTGCTTTGAGATGTTGAAGATCCTGTACACAAAGCCATTGTAGGCTTTGAAGAGGGTTTGAGTGATGAAACTTCATCAAAGGCTTAGATTCAGCCTTTTAGCACTCTTGATGATGTGATTAAGCATGCTACCAAAGTGTATAAGCAAGTTAAAGTAAGAAACAAGCATTATAGCTTATCCCATAGCTCTGTTAGTTCTTAGAATCTCATAGGAGTTCCTAATGGTGAATATGGAGAATTGTAGCAAGAAGACACATATGGAGGCTTAAACAACACCTATTGATGTGAAAATAAAGAATCAATGGTTTCATTGACATGGATTTGGCCATTTTTAGCTGATATACCTAAAAACAAAGTTATGAACCTTCAAGATACACATACGAGTGAATAAAAATGTTGAACTGTAACCAAAGGAGTCGCATCTCTTACAACTACTTTGAGATGTTCAAGATCCTGTACACAGAGCCATTGTAGGCTTTGAAGAGGGTTTAAGTGATCAAACATCATCAAAGGCTTTAGCACTCTTGATGATATGATTAAGCATGCTACCAAAGTGTAAAAGCAAGTTAAAGTAAGCAACAAGCATTATAGCCTATCCCATAGTTCTGTTAGTTCTGAGAATCTCTTAAGAGTTTATATTGGTGAAAATGGAGAGTTGTAGGAAGAAAACACATATGGACGGCTTAGCTGATATCCTAAAAACAGAGTTATGAACCTTCCAGATACACATACGAGTGAATAGAAGTGTTGAACTGTAACCAATGGAGTCGGATCTCTTACAACATACTTTGAGATGTTCAAGATCCAGTACACAGAGCCATTTAAAGCTTTGAAGAGGGTTTGAGTGATGAAAATACTTGGAATTTGGATGCGATTTTTTGCAGGCTTCATAAGGATAATGAAAACTATTTTGTGCTAAATTTTCATAATTTTTGGAGCACTCTACCTATTTCTTTTGTATTTTTTTGACACGTTTAGTGAACCGTGTAGTGAGCGTTTAGTGACCGTTTAGTGAGTGTATATTGACGTTTAGTGATATGATTTTTCTCGATGGATCATGTTTAATACTCATATAAGAGCCTTTTGTCGAGAGAAATCAGGTTTTGAAAAATATTTTTTTGACACGTTTAGTGAACCGTGTTCTGGTACACGATCAGTCAACAAAGTCCCCAAAAATCCTAGAGGATTCAAGATGCGATACACATTTTTCTCCGGACTTGGATTATTTTTATGGCCATGGAATTTGGTGAGAGCTTGCACAAGTGTTTTTCACGAAAATCTACACAAGTGTTTTCATATTTATACACAACTTTTTTTTTGCCAAGTGTATTAAAGCTTGGGATGTTCGTGGGTGCTTGGGCTTGTTAATGCACTTGGCGAGTGTGATTTCTACCAAGTATAAATCTGCAACCCCGAATGAAGATTGTGTATAAACTTGAAATTTTTTTGGGGACTTTGATATGTTTGTTGGAAACACTTGTTGTTGTGGAGCTCGTTTTGGGGAGAATTTGGGGAGGGTCGAATCTTAGCGTCAAAGGGCTGAATCTCAGGGGATCATGGCAGCAAGGCCACTCTGCCACTTACAATACCCCGTCGCGTATTTAACTCGTCTGCAAAGGATTCTACCTACCGCTCGGTGGTAATTATAATTCAAGGCGGTCCGAATGGCGCTTCCGCCGAACGAACTTAGCCAACGACACGTGCCTTTGGGAGCCGAAGCTCCTACTGCGGGTCGGCAATCGGGCGGCGGGCGCATGCGTCGCTTCTAGCCCAGATTCTGACTTAGAGGCGTTCAGTCATAATCCAGCGCACGGTAGCTTCGCGCCACTGGCTTTACTAACAAAACTATTGGATAAGCTATAATGCTTGTTTCTTACTTTAACTTGCTTCTACACTTTGGTAGCATGCTTAATCACATCATCAAGAATGCTAAAAGACTGAATCTAAGCCTTTGATGAAGTTTCATCACTGAAACCCTCTTCAAAGCCTACAATGGCTTTGTGTACTGGATCTTGAACATCTCAACGTAGTTGTAAGAGATCCAACTCCTTTAGTTAGTTTAACAATTTTATTCTTTTTTATTTGTATCTTGAAGGTTCATAAATATGTTTTTTGGTATATCAGCTAAAAATGGCCAAATTCATGTCAATGAAACCATTGATTCTTCATATTCACATCAATGGGTGTTGTTTAAGCCGTCCATATGTGTTTTCTTGCTACAACTCTCCATATTCACCATTAGAAACTTTTATGAGATTCTACGAACTAACAGAACTATGGAATAAGCTATATTCCTTGTTGCTTACTTTATCTTGCTTCTACACTTTGGTAGCATGCTTAATCACATCATCAAGAGTGCTAAAAGACTGAATCTAAGCCTTTGATGAAGTTTCATCACTCAAACCCTCTTCAAAGCCTACAATGGCTATGTATACAAGATCTTGAACATCTCAACGCAGTTGTAAGAGAGCCGACTCCTTTGGTTACAGTTCAACACCTATATTCACTCGTATTTGTATCTTGAAGGTTCATAACTGTGTTTTTAGGTATATAAGCTAAAAATGGCTAAATCCATGTCAATGAAACCATTGATTCTTCATTTTCACATCAATGTGTTGTTTAAGCCTCCATATGTGTCTTCTTGCTACAACTCCTCATATTCACCATTAGAAACTCTTGTGAGATTCTAAGAACTAACAGAACAATGAGATAAGCTATAATGCTTGTTTCTTACTTTAACTTGCTTCTACACTTTGGTAGCATGCTTAATCACATCATGAAGAGTGCTAAAAGACTGAATCTAAGCCTTTGATGAAGTTTCATCACTCAAACCCTCATCAAACGCTACAATGGCTCTGTGTCTTGGATCTTAAACATCTCAAAGCAGTTGTCAGAGATCCAACTCCTTTAGTTACAGTTCAACACTTCTATTCACTCTTATTTGTATCTTGAAGGTTCATAACTCTTTTTTTAGGTATATCAGCAAAAAATGGTCAAATCCATGTCAATGAAACCATAGATTCTTCATTTTCAAATCAATAGGTGTTGTTTAAACCGTCCATATGTGTTTTCTTGCTACAACTCTCCATATTCACCATTAGAAACTCTTATGAGATTCTAAGAACTAACAGAACTATGGAATAAGCTATATTCCTTGTTGCTTACTTTATCTTTCTTCTACACTTTGGTAGCATGCTTAATCACATCATCAAGAGTGCTAAAAGATTGAATCTAAGCCTTTGATGAAGTTTCATCACTCAAACCCTCATCAAATCCTACAATGGCTCTGTGTACCTGATCTTGAACATCTCAACGCAGTTGTAAGAGATCCGACTCCTTTGGTTACAGTTCAACACCTCTATTCACTCGTATTTGTATCTTGAAGGTTCATAACTATGTTTTTAGGTATATAAGCTAAAAATGGCCAAATCCATGTCAATGAAACCATTGATTCTTCATTTTCATATCAATACGTGTTGTTTTAGTCTCCATATGTGTCTTCTTCCTACAACTCTTCATATTCACCATTAGGAACTCCTATGTGATTCTAAGAACTAATAGAACTACGGGATAAGCTATAATGCTTGTTTCTTACTTTAACTTGCTTCTACACTTTGGTAGCATGCTTAATAACATCATCAAGAGTGCTAAAAGACTGAATCTAAGCCTTTGATGAAGTTTCATCACTCAAACCCTCTTTAAAGCCTATAATGGCTATGTGTACAGGATCTTGAACATCTCAACGCAGTTGTAAGAGATTCGACTCCTTTGGTTACAGTTCAACACCTCTATTCACTCGTATTTGTATCTTGAAGGTTCATAACTGTGTTTTTAGGTATATAAGCGACAAATGGCCAAATCCATGTCAATGAAACCATTGATTCTTCATATTCACATTAATAGGTGTTATTTAAGCCTCTATATGTGTCTTCTTGCTACAACTCTCCATATTCACCATTAGAAACTCTTATGAGATTCTAAGAACTAACAAAACTATGGAATAAGCTATATTCCTTGTTGCTTACTTTATCTTGCTTCGACACTTTGGTAGCATGCTTAATCACATCATCAAGAGTGCTAAAAGATTGAATCTAAGCCTTTGATGAAGTTTCGTCACTCAAACCCTCATCAAATCCTACAATGGCTCTGTGTACCTGATCTTGAACATCTCAATGCAGTTGTAAGAGATCCGACTCCTTTGGTTACAGTTCAACACCTCTATCCACTCCTATTTATATCTTGAAGGTTCATAACTGTGTTTTTAGGTATATAAGCTAAAAATGGCCAAATCCATGTCAATAAAACCATTGATTCTTCATTTTCACATCAATACGTGTTGTTTAAGCCTCCATATGTGTCTTCTTGCTACAACTCTTCATATTCACCATTAGGAACTCCTATGTGATTCTAAGAACTAACAGAACTACGGGATAAGCGATAATGCTTGTTTCTTTCTTTAACTTGCTTCTACAATTTGGTAGCATGCTTAATAACATCATCAAGAGTGCTAAAAGACTGAATCTAAGCCTTTGATAAAGTTTTATCACTCAAACCCTCTTTAAAGCCTACAATGGCTATGTGTACAGGATCTTGAACATCTCAACGCAGTTGTAAAAGATCCAACTCCTTTGGTTACAGTTCAACACCTCTATTCACTCGTATTTGTATCTTGAAGGTTCATAACTGTGTTTTTATGTGTATAAACTAAAAATGGCCAAATCCATGTCAATGAAACCATTGATTCTTCATTTTCACATCAATAGGTGTTGTTTAAGCCTCCATATGTGTCTTCTTGCTACAACTCCTGATATTCACCATTAGAAACTCTTGTGAGATTCTAAGAACTAAGAGAACAATGAGATAAGCTATAATGCTTGTTTCTTACTTTAACTTGCTTCTACACTTTGGTAGCATGCTTAATCACATCATCAAGATGCTTAATCACATCATCAAGAGTGCTAAAAACTGTGTTTTTAGGTATATAAGCTAAAAATGGCCAAATCCATGTCAATAAAACCATTGATTCTTCATTTTCACATCAATACGTGTTGTTTAAGCCTCCATATGTGTCTTCTTGCTACAACTCTTCATATTCACCATTAGGAACTCCTATGTGATTCTAAGAACTAACAGAACTACGGGATAAGCGATAATGCTTGTTTCTTTCTTTAACTTGCTTCTACACTTTGGTAGCATGCTTAATAACATCATCAAGAGTGCTAAAAGACTGAATCTAAGCCTTTGATGAAGTTTTATCACTCAAACCCTCTTTAAAGCCTACAATGGCTATGTGTACTGGATCTTGAACATCTCAAAGCAGTTGTAAGAGATCCGATTCCTTTGGTTACAGTTCAACACCTCTATTCACTCATATTTGTATCTTGAAAGTTTATAACTCTGTTTTTAGCTATATCAGCTAAAAATGATCAAATCCATGTCAATGAAACCATAGATTCTTCATTTTCAAATCAATAGGTGTTGTTTAAGCCTCCATATGTATCTTTTTGCTACAACTCTCCATATTCACAATTAGGAACTCTTATGAGATTCTAAGAACTAACACAACTATGGGATAAGCTATAATGCTTGTTTCTTACTTTAACTTGCTTCTACACTTTGGTAGCATGCTTAATCACATCATCAAGAGTGCTAAAAGGCTGAATCTAAGCCTTTGATGAAGTTTCATCACTCAAACCCTCATCAAACCCTACAATGGCTCTGTGTCTTGGATCTTAAACATCTCAAAGCAGTTGTCAGAGATCCAACTCCTTTAGTTACAGTTCAACACTTATATTCACTCTTATTTGTATCTTGAAGGTTCATAACTCTTTTTTTAGGTATATCAGTTAAAAATGGTCAAATCCATGTCAATGAAACCATAGATTCTTCATTTTCAAATCAATAGGTGTTGTTTAAGCCGTCCATATGTGTTTTCTTGCTACAACTCTCCATATTCACCATTAGAAACTCTTATGAGATTCTAAGAACTAACAGAACTATGGAATAAGCTATATTCCTTGTTGCTTACTTTATCTTGCTTGTACACTTTGGTAGCATGCTTAATCACATCATCAAGAGTGCTAAAAGATTGAATCTAAGCCTTTGATGAAGTTTCATCACTCAAACCCTCATCAAATCCTACAATGGCTCTGTGTACGTGATCTTGAACATCTCAACGCAGTTGTAAGAGATCCGACTCCTTTGGTTTTAGTTCAACACCTCTATTCACTCGTATTTGTATCTTGAAGGTTCATAACTGTGTTTTTAGGTATATAAGCTAAAAATGGCCAAATCCGTGTCAATCAAACTATTGATTCTTCATTTTCACATCAATAGGTGTTGTTTAAGCCTACATTTGTGTCTTCTTGCGACAACTCTTCAAATTCACCATTAGGAACTCCTATGTGATTCTAAGAACTAACAGAACTACGGGATAAGCTATAATGCTTGTTTCTTACTTTAACTTGCTTCTACACTTTGGTAGCATGCTTAATCACATCATCAAGAGTGCTAAAAGGCTGAATCTAAGCTTTTGATGAAGTTTCATCAGTCAAACCCTCTACAAAGCCTACAATGGCTTTGTGTACTAGATCTTGAACATCTCAAAGTAGTTGTAAGAGAGATCATACCTTTTTAGTTAGTTTAACACTTCTATTCACTCTTATTTGTATCTTGAAGGTTCATAAATCTCTTTTTAGGTATATAAGCTAAAAATGGCCAAATCCATTTCAATGAAACCATTGATTCTTCAGATTCACATCAATAGATGTTGTTTAAGCCTCCATATGTGTCTTCTTGCTACAAATCTCCATATTCACCATTAGAAACTCTTGTGAGATTCTAAGAACTAACAGAACTATGAGATAAGCTATAATGCTTGTTTCTTACTTTAACTTGCTTCTACACTTTGGTAGGATTCTTAATCACATTATCAAGAGGGCTAAAAGACTGAATCTAAGTCTTTGATGAAGTTTCATCACTCAAACCCTCATCAAACCCTACAATGGCTCTGTGTCCTGGATCTTAAACATCTCAAAGCAGTTGTTAGAGATCCAACTCCTTTAGTTATAGTTCAACACTTCTATTCACTCTTACTTGTATCTTGAAGGTTCATAACTCATTTTTTAGGTATATATGCTAAAAATGGTCAAATTCATGTCAATGAAACCATTGATTCTTCATTTTCACATCAATAGGTGTTGTTTAAGCCTCCATATGTGTCTTCTTGCTACAACTCTCCGTATTCACCATTAGAAACTCTTATGAGATTCTAAGAACTAACAGAACTATGGAATAAGCTATATTCCTTGTTGCTTACTTTATCTTGCTTCTACACTTTGGTAGCATGCTTAATCACATAGTCAAGAGTGCTAAAAGATTGAATCTAAGCCTTTGATGAAGTTTCATCACTCAAACCCTCATCAAATCCTACAATGGCTATGTGTACAGGATCTTGAACATCTCAACGCAGTTGTAAGAGATCCGACTCCTTTGGTTACAGTTCAACACCTCTATTCACTCGTATTTGTATCTTGAAGGTTCATAACTGTGTGTATTATGTATATAAGCTAAAAATGGCCAAATCCATGTCAATGAAACCATTGATTCTTCATTTTCAAATCAATAGGTGTTGTTTAACCCTCCATATGTGTCTTCTTGCTACAACTCCTCATATTCACCATTAGAAACTCTTGCGAGATTCTAAGAACTAACAGAACAATGAGATAAGCTATAATGCTTGTTTCTTACTTTAACTTGCTTCTACACTTTGGTAGCATGCTTAATCACATCATCAAGAGTGCTAAAAGACTGAATCTAAGCCTTGGATGAAGTTTCATCACTCAAACCCTCATCAAACCCTACAATGGCTCTGTGTCTTGGATCTTAAACATCTCAAAGCAGTTGTCAGAGATCCAACTCCTTTAGTTACAGTTCAACACTTCTATTCACTCTTATTTGCATCTTGAAGGTTCATAACTCTTTTTTTAGGTATATCAGCTAAAAATGGTCAAATCCATGTCAATGAAACCATAGATTCTTCATTTTCAAATCAATAGGTGTTGTTTAAGCCGTCCATATGTGTTTTCTTGCGACAACTCTCCATATTCACCATTAGAAACTCTTATGAGATTCTAAGAACTAACAGAACTATGGAATAAGCTAAATTCCTTGTTGCTTACTTTATCTTGCTTCTACACTTTGGTAGCATGCTTAATCACATAGTCAAGAGTGCTAAAAGATTGAATCTAAGCCTTTGATGAAGTTTCATCACTCAAACCCTCATCAAATCCTACAATGGCTCTGTGTACCTGATCTTAAACATTTCAACGCAGTTGTAAGAGATCCGACTCCTTTGGTTACAGTTCAACACCTCTATTCACTCGTCTTTGTATTTTGAAGGTTCATAACTGTGTTTTTAGGTATATAAGCTAAAAATGGCCAAATCCATGTCAATGAAACCATTGATTTTTCATTTTCACATCAATACGTGTGGTTTAAGCCTCCATATGTGTCTTCTTGCTACAACTCTTCATATTCACCATTAGGAACTCCTATGTGATTCTAAGAACTAACAGAACTACGGGATAAGCTATAATGCTTGTTTCTTACTTTAACTTGCTTCTACACTTTGCTAGCATGCTTAATAACATCATCAAGAGTGCTAAAAGACTGAATCTAAGCCTTTGATGAAGTTTCATCACTCAAACCCTCTTTAAAGCCTACAATGGCTATGTGTACAGGATCTTGAACATCTGAACGCAGTTGTAAGAGATCCGACTCCTTTGGTTACAGTTCAACACCTCTATTCACTCGTATTTGTATCTTGAAGGTTCATAACTGTGTTTTTAGGTATATAAGCTAAAAATGGCCAAATCCATGTCAATTAAACCATTGATTCTTCATTTTCACATCAATAGGTGTTGTTTAAACGTCCATATGTGTCTTCTTGCTACAACTCTTCAAATTCACCATTAGGAACTCCTATGTGATTCTAAGAACTAACAGAACTACGGGATAAGCTATAATGCTTGTTTCTTACTTTAACTTGCTTCTACACTTTGGTAGCATGCTTAATCACATCATCAAGAGTGCTAAAAGGCTGAATCTAAGCTTTTGATGAAGTTTCATAAGTCAAACCCTCTACAAAGCCTACAATGGCTTTGCGTACTGGATCTTGAACATCTCAAAGTAGTTGTGAGAGAGATCATACCCTTTTAGTTAGTTTAACATTTCTATTCACTCTTATTTGTATCTTGAAGGTTCATAAATCTCTTTTTAGTTATATAAGCTAAAAATGGCCAAATCCATTTCAATGAAACCATTGATTCATCAGATTCACATCAATAGGTGTTGTTTAAGCCTCCATATGTGTCTTCTTGCTACAACTCTCCATATTCACCATTAGAAACTCTTGTGAGATTCTAAGAACTAACAGAACTATGAAATAAGCTATAATGCTTGTTTCTTACTTTAACTTGCTTCTACACTTTGGTAGGATGCTTAATCACATCATCAAGAGTGCTAAAAGACTGAATCTAAGCCTTTGATAAAGTTTCATCACTCAAACCCTCATCAAACCCTACAATGGCTCTGTGTCCTGGATCTTAAACATCTCAAAGCAGTTGTCAGAGATCCAACTACTTTAGTTATAGTTCAACACTTCTATTCACTCTTACTTGTATCTTGAAGGTTCATAACTCATTTTTTAGGTATATATACTAAAAATGGCCAAATTCATGTCAATGAAACCATTGATTCTTCATTTTCACATCAATAGGTTTTGTTTAAGCCTCCATATGTGTCTTCTTGCTACAACTCTCTGTATTTACCATTAGAAACTCATATGAGATTCTAAGAACTAACAGAACTATGGGATAAGCTTTAATGCTTGTTTCTTACTTTAACTTGCTTCTACACTTTGTTAGCATGCTTAATCACATCATCAAGAGTGCTAAAAGACTGAATCTAAGCCTTTGATGAAGTTTCATCACTCAAACCCTCATCAAACCCTACAATGGCTCTATGTACCTAATCTTGAACATCTCAAAGTAGTTGTAACAGATCCAACTCCTTTAGGTAGTTTAACACTTCTATTCACTGTTATTTGCATCTTGAAGGTTCATAACTCTTTTTTTAGGTATATCAGCAAAATAGGGTCAAATCCATGTCAGTGAAACCATTGATTCTTCATTTTCAAATCAATAGGTGTTGTTTAATTTGTCCATATGTGTTTTCTTGCTACAACTCTCCATATTCACCATTAGAAACTCTTATGAGATTCTAAGATCTAACAGAACTATGGAATAAGCTATATTCCTTGTTGCTTACTTTATCTTGCTTCTCCACTTTGGTAGCATGCTTAATCACATCATCAAGAGTGCTAAAAGATTGAATCTAAGCCTTTGATGAAGTTTCATCACTCAAACCCTCATCAAATCCTACAATGGCTCTGTGTACATGATCTTGAACATCTCAACGCAGTTGTAAGAGATCCGACTCCTTTGGTTACAGTTCAACACTTCTATTCACTCGTATTTGTATCTTGAAGGCCAAATCCATGTCAATGAAACCATTGATTCATTATATTCACATCAATAGGTGTTGTTTAAGCCTCCATATGTGTCTTCTTGCTACAACTGTCCGTATTAACCATTAGAAACTCTTATGAGATTCTAAGAACTAACAGAACTATGGGATAAGCTATAATACTTGTTTCTTACTTTAACTTGCTTTTACACTTTGGTAGCATGCTTAATCACATCATCAAGAGTGCTAAAAGGCTGAATCTAAGCCTTTGATGAAGTATCATCACTCAAACCCTCTTCAAAGCCTACAATGGTGTGAGATTAAATGCGGAAATAAATATCAGAGAATGAGAGAATTAAGAGAATAGATGCATAAAACAAGTAGAGGAGAATGAGAGGTTATGCAAATTAAACAAGAGAGAATAAGAGATTAATGCTGAATGTAAATAATTAAGGAGAATAGGTGATTAAGCAAGAACAATAGAGAGAGCAGCCCCTAAGGGCCATTTTAAGCCAAAGGAGGCGCAAATAGTGATTAGGTTACAAGGGGAGGAGTTTCCTCCTTTTATAGTTGAAGGAGGAAGCCCTAAATGAAAAACTGCAGCAATAGTGAAAAGCAGTAGCAATAGTGATATACTGCAGCAATAGTGAAAAGCAGTTTACAGTATGAATAGTGACCTTACTGGAACATGAAGAGAAAGACTCACGGGATGAATAGTAATCTCGGGTCTCAGAATGAATAGTACCCGGGATGAATAATATTTGGCCTTTTGCACGGAATGCCTTTTCTTAATACTTCGAGATGAATAGTAATCTTGGGTCTCGGGATGAATAGTACCCAGCCTTCTGCACGGAATGCCTTTTCTCAATACTCCCCCTCAAGCTTAGCCGTCAGTGAACAAAGACTAAACTTGGACCTACATAGGCGTTACCTCGGTAAAAACCTCATCATAGAAAAAACCACTTGGGAAAAATTCTATGATGAGGAAAAGAGCATAACGTCTATCAATAGGGGATATGATCAAGGATGAGATAGTAGCGTGAAGACATTAAGTACCTTGATCTTCAAAGATAGCTTTGAGCCACATCGGCTTTCCTAGGCTTCTTCTTGTCTGATCTCTTGCTTCTGTTTCCTGTCCAATCTCTAGCTTCCGCTCCTTGTCCGGTCTCTTGCTTCAGCTTGCTCTTCACTTCCTCTTCAAGGATATAGTTTTGACGGTATGGATGATTTCTTCATGTGCCTCATCTAGCTGGTCTCATGACTTGGCATTTTTTTTTTTTCTCTTTCCTCCAGTTGTTTATCTTGGCTACTCATATGCATTTCCCGGTCTCCTGTTTTAAGGTAGCCTTCATTTCTCCGTACTGTATGCCTCGGAGTGCTTGGTTACTGCCTGACTTGCTTCGATCAGAACCTTCCCAAACACATCATGCCTTGCCATCTTGACCACACTTCATAATCACACACTTCATAAACACACTTCTTTATCAACACACTCACCTTTCCTCTATAGTGCTCACATACTCCCCCTCAAGCTTGATCATGCATCAATGTACCCATCTGATCAAGCTTGTAACACGGAGAGGGAAGATAACCACAGTTCTAGCCTTGTTCACAACCCAATAACCAATGGTTTTGAGGACTACGTCTTAGAGTGAATCAAGGCTAGTGGGGGAATTCTTTCCCTTTCCTCTTACTGACTTGTGCTACAAGGAATGAATTCACCGATTTCTATCCTTCCCACATATTTCTCAACTTCACGCTTTGGTTTTTCCAAGCTCAGTGTATAGCTCTTCTCATCAACCGTTCTTGGGTGACACTTCTCCTCCTCCATTTGCTGACTATACATGCTCCCAAAACTTCTTGACTCCATTTCTCATTATGTGTCCCCTTCTTCTAAATTAACACTCCTCTCACCAAGAATTGTCCCTGCCTTCCTTGTTTAAACCTTTCATAGAAGATTTAAATTCAGTAAGTAATTGCCATGGGGGTTTAAGAAGGTAAAACAAATTGGGTTTGCATATTAAAGAAATAAGAGAAACAATTCACAAGACTCAAAGATATTCAAATTAATGACAAGTTCAAGTGTACTCCCTTTGGGTTGATAACTCAGATAGTGCCCCATTGGTCATGAATTGGATTAATCAATGTGATCTTCATGTATTTTCTTCTTGGGATTTATACACTTTTACCTATGCATACACAAGGGTTAGTAGAAAACAAATTTCCTCTTTATGGTTCTTCACCATAAAGACTATTTACTCTCTTATGAGAGCCTGGATTTAATTATGGTCTTAGGAATTTTCAAATCATTAAGATATGAAACTCGGACCAAAATTTTATCCTTAGCAAAACTGAGATGTACCAAAGCCATATTTTGTTTCACATTCATAAGAAGGAAAACAGACTAAGATTCATCTTTTCATTTGAAAACAAGGGATGAACTATGATTTATTTGGAAATACTTCACATAAAAATATTTTCCCAGATCAATGTTCATCTTTTGAAAACAATCATGGACTTCAGTGCTTTAAAGCAGCTAGTCATGATTTAACTCGGGTGAAAAATGATCTTAGGTGTATTTTAAACTCACAAGGAATTTTAATACGGACCATTTCACCTTAGGGAGCAAAATCATGAACCAGGGACTTCAACGCTTAGAAGCGGTCCAAGGATTTAAATTCAACGAATAGAAATGAAAAATAATTTAAAGATTGAAGGAACCAAGGACTTAAAATATTTTGAAAGTAGTCCAAGGTCTGATTTTGATCAAAAGAACTTGGATTCAGCAAGGTTCTACAGCCATGAGTATCCTTAAGGTTTCCTCTCCTTATTTAAAAAGATTCAGGTTCCTCTAGGACTCTAGCTACAGATTCATCAAGGTTCTCATTCTTTTGATTTAAAAGGGAAATTTGGATTCAACATGCTCATGTAAACTCATAAGAGCTAAATGAGACATGGTTCTCTTTCCTTAAAGCCGGATTCATCATAGCATCACACGCTTCAATCCATAAGGGTTAAGCAAATTTTACTATGGTTCTCAGCAAAAGAGGAATTCGGATTCAACAAGGCCATTTCTACCCACAAGGACATAATGAACCAGGGTTCTCTTTCCTTTAGCTAGAATCAACTCGGCTTTTGAAGAGAAGATGATTTAATTTCAGTTTATGCTTGTTTCCACAAGGAAGAAGCTTTTACTATAAATCTCTTTCTCAAGGAAGCTTGGATTCAGCAAGGTCATTTTCGCTCATAAGGGCAAAATGAACCCAGGTTCACCTTCCTTTAACCGATTTTCAACACAGCTTTAGGACACTAAACGGATGACTTAGAGATTTTAGATGGGGTTTAAAGAGAGTATATTAAGTGCCCAGCAAAACCATGGAATCCATGGATTAAGCGCTTGTAGCATACTTATCTCTTTCTCTCTTTTGTGGTTTATTATCCACAGCCACCAAACTCATCTCTTCATTGTTGAGATTTTAAAGAGATTAGATGGAGAAATTAGGACAGAGATTAGATGAATTAGAGAGAATGAAAGCCACAGCCATTTTCTTCTTATAAGCCTAAGGAGGCGTCCATATTGTGTTAAAATAACAAGAGAAAAAGGGTTTCCTCCTTTTATAGAAGAAGGAGGATGCCCTAGATAAAAAAAAAACTGCAGCAAAAGTGAAACCGCAGCTTACAGCACCGATGAATAGTAATCTCAGGTCTCGGGATGAATAGTACCCGAGATGAATAGTACCCGATCTTCTACACGGAATGCCTTTTCTTAATAGATTCACGGGATGAATAGTAATCTCGGGTCTCGGGATGAATAGTACCCAAGATGAATAGTACCCGGCCATCTTCACGGAATGCCTTTTCTCAATACTCCCCCTCAAGCTTAGCCGTCGGTGAACAAAGACTAAGCTTGGACCTACATAGGCGTTACCTCGGTAAAAACCTCATCATAGAAAAAACCACTTGGGAAAAAATCTATGATGAGGAAAAGAGCATAACGTCTATGAGTAGGGGATATGATCAAGGGTGAGTTGGATCCACAAGCCCTAGTTTGCTGTAGATGTGTTTGCAAACCTTAAGACTCGCAGCTTTGGTGAAGATGTCTGCTAGTTGATCTTCACTTCTTGTAAAGCATGGTAGTGTGACTCCTTCTTTGATCTTCTCTCGAACTTTGTGGCAGTCAACTTCCATGTGCTTGGTCCTCTCGTGAAACAAAGAGTTGCTGGCAATGTGTATAGCAGTTTGATTGTCACAATGCATGGTGATGGGTCTTGTGGTTTCAATGCCTAGATCTCTGAGTAGTGCCTTAAGCCAAATGAGTTCTTCTGTGAGCTTCCTCATTGCTCTATACTCGGATTCAGCACTTGAACATGACACTACCTTCGCTTAGACTTCCATGTCACCATTTTCCCTCCACTGCATGTGCAACATCCAGTGCTTGACCTCCTACCATTCGTGCCACCAGCGTAGTCTGCATCACAATAACCAACAATCTCGGCATTCTCATTCTTTCCCATCCATATGCCTTGTCCTCGACTCCCTTTGAAATATCTGAGTATCCTCTCCACCATGTTCCAATGGTATCCTGTGGGGATTTGCATGTATTGACTCACGATTCACAAAAAACATAAGTCGAGGTCTTGTTAAAGTCGGATAGATAAGCTTACCCACTAGTCTTCGGTATTGGAGAGGATCAGCATATGGTTTGTCTAATGGATCTTCTTCTTTGAGCTCCTTTCCCTTTTTCTCCCCCTTTCGCTTGACCTTGTAGCCATCTGCAAGAGGAGTTTTGGCTGGCTTTGCTCCTATTTTACCTGTCTCATTCAGCAAGTCAAGTATATTTCCTTTGTGATAAAAATAAGTCCTCCAAAGAAGCGACATACTTCAATCCCTAGGAAATATTTTAGTTCTCCAAGATCTTTGATATCAAATACAGTTTTAAGATAGGTTTTTGTTTCGAGAATACCTTCCTTATCATTGCTTGGAAATGATAAGGTCATCCACGAGACCAATACTACAACGATTCCTCGTGGACTTTGGATCTGTGAACAATGTGTGATCAGCTTCAGATCTCTTGAACCCTTTCGCTTCGAGAGTACAGCTCAGTTTATGGTACCAAGCTCTTGGAGATTGCTTTAGTCCATAGATGGCTTTTCTAAGCCGCAGAACCTTTCCCGGAGCAATGGAGTCTTCAAGGCCTGGTGGTGGAGTCATGTACACTTCTTCTTCAAGTTCTCCTTGCATGAACGCATTCTTCACATCCATTTGCCATAACTCCCAATCCAGATTTGTAGCCAATGAGAGAACAACTCTAACAGTATGCAGCTTGGCGACTGGAGCAAACGTTTCTGTATAATCATCTCCATAAGTCTGTGTGAATCCTCTTGCAACAAGTTTTGCTTTGTACCTCTCAACATCTCCATTGCTTAAATACTTGATAGTGAAAAGCCACCGTGAACTAACAGCCTTTTTTCCCAAAGGTAGGTCGGCTTCATCCCATGTATGATTCCTTTCCATAGCCCCAACCTCATTATCCACTGCTCCCAGCCATTCGTTACTCCCTTTGGCTTCTTCATAGGAAGGCTTGATGAGCAGTTGGTAACAGGTCAAGCGAACACACAGCTTGTATAGGATGCGCCACAGCTTCGTTATTGAAATAGACTCTAGTGACCTTCCAATGTTCGGGTCCAAACGTCTGTCTAGTGCTTCTCCGAAGAGGAGGTGGTGGTGGAGGAGGAGGAGTTTCTGCTTCATGTCTAACCTCATCATGGTGATCCTCTTGAACCACATCTTCAGTCATACCATCCTCATCTTGATCTTGGTCTTGTTCCATGTCAAGTGGGTTTGGTTCCGGCTGAGTGTGCTTTCGATGGTATCAGTTTCTTCCATGGGGTTTGGAGCAGCATGTGTATTCCCAAGCTTAGAATTGGGTTGATCTTCTGTAGTCTCCACTCCTTGTTGGTTGGTTTCGACATTATCAGAGTGTTCTTCTCTCCGAGGAGGAGGATTCCCAAGATGACTAAGGAGATGTTGGAGACTAGCGGCTCTATCTGATGGTGATCTTGCCAAATCTTTCAAACTCCCCCAATCCTTCTTATCGTAATACCCTTGGTGCTCAATGAATTTGACATCTCTTGATACAATTGTTCTGTTCTTTGAGAAATCATAGCACTTGTAGCCCTTTTGAGTAGTAGAGTAGCCTAGGAACATGCATTTTGTGCTCTTCGCTTCAAGCTTGTCCCTCAGTTCACCTGGTCTCAGTACAAAACAAATGCAACCAAACATTCGTAAGTGATCAATAGAAGGTTTGGTTCGGTTCAATACCTCAAATGGCGCTAAATCAGTTAGGATCCTTGTTGGTATCCTATTTATCAGGTAACAAGCCGCCATGACAGCATCACTCCAGAATCTCCTTGGGACATTGGTGTTAAATATCATGGATCTTGCAACTTCCATAAGATGTCTATTCTTCCTCTCAGCTACACCATTTTGTTGAGGTGTATATGGGCAGCTAGTTTGGTGTATGATCCCATGTTTTGCTAAGTGATCTTTGAACTTGTGACTAGTGTATTCCCCACCATTATCAGACCTGAATACCTTGATCTTGGCATTAAACTGGTTAGTAACATATGATTGAAAATTAACAAATGCATCATATACTCTATCCTTAGATGCAAGCAATGTGACCCATGTATATTTCGATTTTTCATCAATAAATATAACATAGTATTTATTATTGTCTCTAGATAAACATGGGGCAGTCCAAACATCTGAATGCACAAGATCAAAACATTTTTCATAGATAGTTGAAGACTTAGGAAAAACAGTTTTACAGTGCTTTCCTAGAATACATGCTTCACAGTTCATATGATTAAAGACAACATGGGGTAACATAATTTCTAAAGCCCTACCATGAGGGTGACCAAGTCTATTAGCCACAGTTTATTTGGGCTAACAGTATAACACGATTGACAAGAAAGAGAAGTAGATTTTGTTGCTGGAGAATCCTCAAAAACATATAAGTCACCGTTAGTGTTCCCTTCTCCCAGAACTTTTCCACTCTCAATATCCTGAAAATGAAAGCTATTAGGACCAAATATAGCATAGCAGTTAAGATCATTTGTAGCTCTTTTTACTGAGACAAGATTAGAGGTGAACTCGGGCATAAAGAACGCTTTAGAGTTCTTATCACAAAGTTTTAAATCACCTACTCCTCTTATGGGGATCCTATCACCATTTGCAATTATCACATTTCCATTAATAGGTTTAACATTATTAATGAGGTTAGGGTTACTAATCATATGATGAGAAGCCCCAGCATCAATAATCAATGTTTTATTTTGTGATTTAGGTAAAGAAGCAAAGTGAGTGATACCGGATTCTTTATTGGTAAGGGCAGCAATGGACTTGATAAGAGCTTCAAGGTCCGACTTCCTAACAACATCATTGGAGTAGGCAACCATAGCCAGTTTATCTCCTTGTCTAGATGGTCCAGCCTGAGCTTGCTCAGTTGAGGCTTCTTGAGAGTAGTTCGCTTGAACCTTGAACTTTGCTGGCTTAAGATGTGGATGTAGTATCCAACATTTGTCCTTGATATGGCCTCTCTTCTTGCAGTGATCACACACAAGAATCTTCCTATCTTCAGACTTGAAAGTAACTTTATGTGCCATGACCATTTCCCCTTTGCCACTGAAGAGACCTACTGAGCCTTGTTCACGTTGGATTTGAGAGCACACCTCATCTAAGCTTGGTAACTTCTCAGTTCTAAGAATGTGCTTGATGAGATCATTGTAAGCCGGGTTCAATGTGAAAAGCAGACCAAAGACCCTATCTTGTTCACCCCTTTCCTTCAGAGTACTTGGATCCACCGAGAAAGGTCTTAGCATCTCGAGTTCAGCCCATAGTGATCTGAATTTTCCAAAGTGTTTTGTGAAGTCAAGATATTCTTGGCTAAGATTGTTGATAGCTTTCTTGACTTCAAACACTCGAGAAAGATTGGAGACATTTCCATAGACATTCTTTAGTGTGTCCCATAGCTCCTTTGCCGTCTCACAGTAAGAATAAGCTTCAAGTGTTGCAGCTTCAAGTGAGTTTTGAAGTAGTCCAAGAACCCCCTGATCTTCTTGAAACCATTTGCCATCTTCAGAACTTGGATCTCCACTGATCTCTTTTCCATCTTCATTTGTGATTACTTTCTTATCTTGGGTTTCAATGTGATTCCAAAGACCGCGACCACACAGATTTGTCTTGGTGGTTCTAGCCCAGAGCAAGTAGTTCACACCTTTGAGAGTAACTGGTATAGGAACAGATTTTGAAGAATCCATGCTTGAGAGTTTCTTACCAATGCACCCACAAATTTCCAGATTGATCCTAACTTTGCTAATAAATCAAAATTTTTGTTGGTGTCATCTGCTACTGATACCTCGAAATCTGTAAAAACCGGAAGAGATCTGCAGATCTGTAGAGGGCAGCAATGGAGATTAAAAGAACAGAGATGGAACAGAGATCTGCTAAGATCAACAAGTGTTAACAAGGAGAACAAACAATTTTAGCGTTTCAGAACTTGAGAACAAAAATGGCTGAGCAAGAACAAAATAGTAATCGAGGAGAAATCAAGAGAATAGCTAGAACTGATTGAAAACAAACAGAGAATCAAGTAACCTGCTCGATACCATGAGATTTTAAAGAGATTAGATGGAGAAATTAGGGCAGAGATTAGATGAATTAGAGAGAATGAAAGCCACAACCATTTTCTTCTTATAAGCCTAAGAGGCGTCCATATTGTGTTAAAATAACAAGAGAAAAAGGGTTTCCTCCTTTTTATAGAAGAAGGAGGATGCCCTAGATAAAAAAAAGCTAAGAAAAAAGTGAAACCGCAGCTTAGAGCACGGATGAATAGTAATCTCGGGTCTCGGGATGAATAGTACCCGAGATGAATAGTACCCGATCTTCTACACGGAATGCCTTTTCTTAATAGATTCACGGGATGAATAGTAATCTCGGGTCTCGGGATGAATAGTACCCGAGATGAATAGTACCCGGCCATCTTCACGGAATGCCTTTTCTCAATAATTGTCAACAACAGAATAAAACGAACATATATACCACGACACTAGGTGCATTAAATCTATAGAAATTAAGCACCATTCAGCGTGGTTCCCATGTTTTGAATCACCCAAATCGCAAATCTGAATCAAAAATTACAATGGATTTCACTTTTCTATTCCAATGGAACTAAAAATTCATCCAAGGTTTTAAAGAGAAACAAAAAAACAATTTTGAGTCTTATTTAAAACTAACAATGACTTAGAGAAGACAAATGAGGCTTAGAGATGAAGAGAAAAGAATCTGAGCCCAGCAAACCATGGATCCAAAGATACCAACAGCTAGGAGCTTTCAACTAACAGATTTCTTTTCTTCTCTTGTGGTTCTTCACCACGCCTCACTTCCTTCTCCTCATTGTCATAAAGGATCTATATATATGGCTTGGAGAACAGGCTGGGGCTTAAGAATGAAGAGAAAACGTTGAGCTAAGCCAAAACCATTGAAATGGAGAGGCAGTTTTAAGCACCAAACGATTCTTTCAAGCCTCCATCCTTTCTCTTCATCACCATCTGCTCTGATACCATGTGAGATTAAATGTGGAAATAAACATAAGAGAATGAGAGAATTAAGAGAATAGATGCATAAAACAAGTAAAGGAGAATGAGAGATTATGCAAATTAAACAAGAGAGAATAAGAGATTAATGCTGAATGTAAATAATTAAGGAGAATAGGTGATTAAGCAAGAACAATAGAGAGAGCAGCCCCTAAGGGCCATTTTAAGCCAAATGAGGCGCAAATAGTGATTAGGTTACAAGGGGAGGGTTTCCTCCTTTTATAGTTGAAGGAGAAAGCCCTAAATGAAAAACTGCTGCAATAGTGAAAAGCAGTAGCAATAGTGATATACTGCAGCAATAGTGAAAAGCAGTTTACAGTATGAATAGTGACCTTACTGGAACATGAAGACAAAGACTCACGGGATGAATAGTAATCTCGGGTCTCGGAATGAATAGTACCCGGGATGAATAGTATTTGGCCTTTTGCACGGAATGCCTTTTCTTAATACTTCGAGATGAATATTAATCTTGGGTCTCGGGATGAATAGTACCCAGGATGAATAGTACCCAGCCTTCTGCACGGAATGCCTTTTCTCAATAACTGGCTCTGTGTACTGGATCTTGAACATCTCAACGCAGTTGTAAGAGATCCGACTCCTTTGGTTACAGTTCAACACCTCTATTCACTTTATTTGTATCTTGAAGGTTCATAACTCTGTTTTTAGGTATATAAGCTAAAAATGGCCAAATCCATGTCAATGAAACCATTGATTCTTCATTTTCACATCAATAGGTGTTGTTTAAGCATCCATATGTGTCTTCTTGCTACAATTCTCCATATTCACCATTAGGAACTCGTATGAAATTTTAAGAACTAACAGAACTATGGGATAAGCTATAATGCTTGTTTCTTACTTTTACTTGCTTCTACACCTTGGTAACTGTTAAAAGGGAGCAACCACACACCTCTCCACCATTAAACATTGTTGGCCTGGAGAAAGACCCAAGAGGAGAGCCCAAAGAAGACAAGTCCAATTAGGTCCATTGAGGTTTAAACAAGCCCAATAGGAGGAAGAAAGCACACAAGCATGTCAAGGAAAGCCCAATAGAAAGAAGAAGGCACACAAGCATGTTATGAAAGTCAACAAAGGCTGTATGATATTTTTCTAAACAATCGGTGCTTCTTGTTGTTTCTCTTTGCTGTTTTGTTTTATCTCATGTATATATAATTGTGTTATGTAATCAGAACAAAAAAACTAAAGGAAAATCGTTCACCCTTTGTAAAAAAAAAAATCAAACGTTCAGCCTTTAAGAAAAAGCAATAAACTTGTTTTCTTTGCTGATCTTAAAACAAATTTCATTCAAAATCTACATGGTATCAGAGCAGATTAGTTCCTGAAGACCTACTTTCTTTTGCAAATACAAACACTATCACCCTATATTCCAAATGGAGAATCAGAAACAAATCACTCTTACAATCGTTCTCAAAGGAGACAACTATCTTCGGTGATCAAGAACCACAAGAATTGCCTTGAGAAGCCGTGGCTTATGGGAGCATATTGAAGGTTCTCAAGATATGTCAAAAGACAAAGAGAAGAAGGCTGAAGCGGATGAAGGAGCTGTGGAGTCTCCACTCAAAGCCAGCAGCAGCCAAGATGATTATAAGTGGATTCAAGAGGACCAGCTTGTTCTTGCGGTTCTCCAAAGTTCACTAGAGCAATCTATCCTTGCAGCATATTCTTATTGTGAAACTGCAAAGGAGCTTTGGGACACTCTTATGAGTTTTTATGGAAATGTTTTCAATCTCAGCAGAATCTTTGAGGTTAAGAAAGCCTTGAACAATATTCAACAAGAGGAAAGATTGTTCAAAGACTTTTTTGGAGAATTCAGAGGTTTATGGGCAGAACTGGATCTGCTTAGACCACCCTCTTGATGTGAAGGAGTTGAATCACTGGCGTGAGCAAGATCAAGTATCTGGACTTCTACTTCCTCTCAACGGATCCTTCAAGGGATTGATTCACCATATTTTGAGGTTTGAAAAGCTCCCTAGTCTAAATGAAGTATGCATGATGATCCGGAAGGAGGAAGGATCAAGAGGTCTCTTCCAAGGAACTAGTGAAATAGCTTACGTGAGTAAAGGCTCATTTCAACCAACTGAGAAGAGGAATAACCTATGGTGTGATCACTGTAAGAAGTCGGGACATACCAAGGAGAGCTGTTGGACGCTCAATCCTCATTTGAAACCCAAGTCTATGAGGGGAATAAGTCATAATACAAGAGGAAATGCTACTGTTGGAAGCGATGATGTTGTGAGAAGGTCAGACTTGGATGCACTCATCAAGAGCATCACCAAACTGACAGAATCTGGTAAGAGTTTCTTAGGTTCGAGCTTCATAAACCCATTATTATAGACTCAGGGGCCACACACCATATGATTAGTGACTCAGAACTGTTGTCAAATGTTAAACCACACTCTGGGAAAGTTAGTATTGCTAATGGACAAGATATAGCGATTAGAGGAATTGGAGAGTTAGAAATGTTTAGTAAGAACTCAAAAGCTCTATATATGCCAGAATTTACGTCCAACTTACTATCAGTTCAAAAGGTGACAAAGGATCTTGAGTGTTTGGCTGTGTTCAGTTCGATGATGTATTGTTTCGAGGACAATAAGTCGGGGAAGACTATTGGGGAAGGAAGTAATAAGAATGGCCCTTATGTTTTGGATAGCATTCAGCGGTTGCTACTCACTCTATGAAGTCTGGTTGTGTTGACACTTTTTGGCATGCTAGACTTGGTCATCCACACTCCCAGGTCCTTAAACTCGTTTTGCCAGAGCTAGATCAAGATCATCAAGGATGTGAAGCATGCATCTTGGGGAAGCATTGTAGAGTTGTTTTTCCTGAGTCATCTACTGTATATAATGAATGCTTTGATCTTGTTCATTCTGATGTTTGGACAGCCCCATGTGTTTCCCGAGATCAATATAAATATTTTGTATCCTTTATTGATGAGAAATCCAAGTATACATGGGTTACTCTCCTGCCATCAAAAAGTCATGTTTTTGAAGCTTTTGCAAAGTTCTACAATTATGTGTTAACACAATACAGAACAAAGATAAAAGTATTCAGAAGTGACAACGGTGGAGAGTATACAAGTAAACGGTTTAAAGACTTGTTGGAGAAGCAAGGTATTGTTCACCAGACATCTTGTTCTTACACTCCTCAGCAGAATGGCGTGTCTGAGCGCAAGAATAGACATTTAATGGAAGTTGCAAGGACCATTATGGTTGACAGAGGAGTTCCAAAGGAATATTGGGGAGATGCAATGATGCAGCTTACTTGATTAATCGACTACCAACCAAACAACTTGAAGGACTTTCTCCCTATAAGGTTCTGAATGGCACCAAACCAAGCATTGATCATCTGAGGGTATTTGGATGCATGTGTTATGTCTTTATTCCAGAGGCTCAGAGAAACAAATTAGAACCTAAGAGCATCAAATATATGTTTATTGGGTACTCTTCAACACAAAAGGGGTACAGATGTTATGAACCAAGGGCTAGGAGAATGTATATTTCCAGAGATGTTAAGTTTGATGAAGCCAGTGGGTTCTTTGATAAGAAAGAATGGAAAAGCTTAGAAGACCTCACTTCTCCCAACGACAAAGCAGCTACCTTGCAATTTATACTTTATGGTTTAAACACACTTGTTGGTCAAACAACCAAACCAGGTGTGAATAGATTGGTCAAGAAACAACTCAGATTGGAGACACTGATGAGGAAGGTGGGGATAATGATAACATTGAAGAAGGAGAATCTACTCCAAAATCTAATGAAAATCTTTGGAGGGGAATCTCAACAAGATGAATCTAGCACTTCGTCTTCAGAAGGTGAAGTTGTTGAGGATTCTGAGGAGATAGAATCTGAGGAAGAATCAGCCCCACCTCTAAGAAGGAGTACTAGAGTGAGACATGGCCCTGAGAACTGGAGGAATACAAGGGTTTATTATAACAACAAAGCCATTGCTCATCCAATCCAAGGCTATTGTTCGGTTTCTCATCTCCCAAGTGAACACCAAGCGTTTCTTTCCAAGATAGAGCAACACAAGGTTCCCGCAAGTTACGAGGAAGCATGCTTAAGTGAAGTATGAGTGAAAGCAATGCAAGAAGAGATTGCATCCATGCGTAAGAATGGTACTTGGAGTATGGTTAATTTACCAAGTAATAAAAAAGTTGTGGGATGTCGATGGGTTTACACAATCAAGTATACAAGTTCAGGAGAGATTGAAAGGTACAAGGCTCGGCTAGATGCCAAGGTGTATACTCAAAAATATGGTGAAGACTACACAGAGACATTTGCTCCTGTAGCTAAGCTGCACTCAGTAAGAGTTCTTCTTTCAATAGCAACCAATCTATCATGGGATCTCTGGCAAATGGATGTCAAGAATGCCTTCTTGCAAGGAGACTTAGAAGAAGAAGTTTATATGGCACCACCTGAAGGGTTTCATGATTCGGCTGATCAAAGCAAAGTGTGCAAGCTCAAGAAGGAAATATATGGTCTTAAGCAATCACCTAGAGCTTGGTACCAAAAGTTAAGCAGCTGCCTTCTTGAAGATGGATTCAACAGATCAGAAGCAGATCATACCTTATTCACAATGCAAGGAGAAAAAGGTATAGTTGCAGTTCTCATCTATGTTGATGATATAATCATAACTGGTAATGATGTGGATGGTATTAAGCACACTAAGGAGCTTCTTAAAGCGTCCTTTGATATCAAAGACCTAGGTGAGCTGAGATATTTCCTTGGGATTGAAGTTTGTAAGCTGGATGATGGATTGTTTCTCTCACAAAGGAAGTATGCTCTAGATCTATTGTCAGAGACAGGAAAGCTTGGTTCAAAGCCATGCAAGACACCTATTGAGGAGAACTATAAGGATGAGCCAAAGGGGGAACCAGCGGCAAATGAGAAGCAATACCAAAGGATGGTGGGTAAGCTGATCTATCTCACCATTACTCGACCTGATATCTGTTTTGCAGTCAACCAAGTGAGCCAGCATATGCATGCTCCAAGCAGGCATCATTGGAGAATGGTCGAAAGAATCTTAAGGTACATTAAAGGTACACCAGGCAAAGGTATATGGATGGGCTGCAACTCCAACACTGATATTGTGGGGTACTTTGATGCTGATTGGGCAGGAGATAAAATTGATAGGAAGTCTACAACTGGGAAGTCTACTACAGCTATAATGCTTGTTTCTTACTTTAACTTGCTTCTACACTTTGGTAGCATTCTTAATCACATCATCAAGAGTGCTAAAAGACTGAATGTAAGCCTTTGATGAAGTTTCATCACTCAAACCCTCATCAAACCCTACAATGGCTCTTTGTCCTGGATCTTAAACATCTCAAAGCAGTTGTCAGAGATCCAACTCCTTTAGTTACAGTTCAACACTTCTATTCACTCTTATTTGTATCTTGAAGGTTCATAACTCTTTTTTTAGGTATATCAGCTAAAAATGGTCAAATCCATGTTAATGAAACCATAGATTCTTCATTTTCAAATCAATAGGTGTTGTTTAAGCCGTCCATATGTGTTTTCTTGCTACAACTCTCCATATTCACCATTAGAAACTCTTATGAGATTCTAAGAACTAACAGAACTATGGAATAAGCTATATTCCTTCTTTCTTACTTTAAATTGCTTCTACACTTTGGTAGCATGCTTAATCACATCATCAAGAGTGCTAAAAGGCTGAATCTAACCCTTTGATGAACTTTCATCACTCAAACCCTCTTCAAAGCCTACAATGGCTGTGTGTACTGGATCTTGAACATCTCAAAGTAGTTGTAAGAGAGATCATACCCTTTTAGTTAGTTTAACACTTATATTTACTCTTATTTGTATCTTGAAGGTTCATAAATCTCTTTTTAGGTATGTAAGCTAAAAATGGCCAAATCCGTGTCAATGAATCCATTGATTCTTCATATTCACATCAATAGGTGTTGTTTAAGCCTCCATATGTGTCTTCTTGCTACAACTCTCCATATTCACCCTTAGAAACTCTTGTGATATTCTAAGAACTAACAGAACTATGAGATAAGCTATAATACTTGTTTCTTGCTTTAACTTGCTTTTACACTTTGGTAGCATGCTTAATCACATCATCAAGAGTGCTAAAAGACTGAATCTAAGCCTTTGATGAAGTTTCATCACTCAAACCCTCTTCAAAGCCTACAATGGCTCTGTGTACTGGATCTTGAACATCTTAAAGCAGTTGTAAAAGATCCGACTCCTTTTGTTACAGTTCAACACCTCTATTCACTCGTATTTGTATCTTGAACATCTCAAAGCAGTTGTAAGAGATCCGACTCCTATGGTTACAGTTCAACACCTCTATTCACTCGTATTTGTATCTTGAAGGTTCATAACTGTGTTTCTAGGTATATAAGCTAAAACTGGCCAAATCCATGTCAATAAAACCATTGACTCTTCATTTTCACATCAATAGGTGTTGTTTAAGCCTCCATATGTGTCTTCTTGCTACAACTCTCCATATCCACCATTAGGAACTCCTATGTGATTTTAAGAACTAACAGAACTATGGGATAAGCTATAATGCTTGTTTCTTACTTTTACTTGCTTCTACACCTTGGTAACATGCTTAATCACATCATCAAGGGTGCTAAAAGGGTGTATCTAAGTCTTTGATGAAGTTTCATGCGGATTTTAAGAGATTTATGCAGATTAAATAGAGAATTAGAGAAGAGATTCAATAAGAAAACAAGAAAATAACAGGCAGCTCTCTCTCAGCCATAAGAGGCACAAATATTAGGTTAAGTTACAAGAAAAGGGGGTTTCCTCCTTTTATAGTAGAAGGAGGAAGCCCTAAATGAAAAACACCCACGGGATGAATAGTACCCGAGATGAATAGTATCCGACATTCTGTATGGAATATGTTTCTCAATACTCTGGAGATGAATAGTAATCTCGGGTCTCGGGATGAATAGTACTCGGGATGAATAGTACCTGGCCTTATGCACTAAATGCCTTTTCTCAATACTCCCCCTCAGGCTTAGCCGTCGGTGAACAAAGACTAAGCTTGGACCTACATAGGCGTTACCTCGGTAAAAACCTCATCATAGAAGAAACCACTTGGGAAAAAAATCTATGATGAGGAAAAGAGCATAACGTCTATGAGTAAGGGATATGATCAAGGATGGATTGGATCCATAAGCCCTAGTTTGCTGTAGATGTGTTTGCAAACCTTTAGACTCGTAGCTTTGGTGAAGATGTCTGCTAGTTGATCTTCACTTCTTGTAAAGCATGGTAGTGTGACTCCTTCTTTGATCTTCTCTCGAACTTTGTGGCAGTCAACTTCTATGTGCTTGGTCCTCTCGTGAAACACAGAGTTGCTGGCAATGTGTATAGCAGCTTGATTGTCACAATGCATGGTGATGGGTCTTGTGGTTTCAATGCCTAGATCTGTGAGTAGTGCCTTAAGCCAAATGAGTTCTTCCGTGAGCTTCCTCATTGCTCTATACTCGGATTCAGCACTTGAACATGACACTACCTTCTGCTTCTTAGACTTCCATGTCACCAAATTCCTTCTAATGAATGTGCAATATTCAGTGGTTGACTTCCTATCATTCGTGTCACCAGCGTAGTCTGCATCACAATAACCAACAATCTCGGCATTCTCATTCTTTCCCATCCATATGCCTTTTCCCGGACTCCCTTTTAGATATCTGAGTATCCTCTCCACCATGTTCCAATGGTAGACTGTGGGTTTTTGCATGTATTGACTCACCTGATTCACAGCAAAACATAAGTCAGGTCTTGTTAATGTCAGATAGATAAGCTTACCCACTAGTCTTCGGTATTGGAGAGGATCTGCATATGGTTTGTCTAATGGATCTTCTTCTTTGAGCTCCTTTCCCTTTTTGTCCCCCTTTCGCTTGACCTTGTAGCCATCTGCAAGAGGAGTTTTGGCTGGCTTTGCTCCTATTTTACCTGTCTCATTCAGCAAGTCAAAAGTATATTTCCTTTCTGATAGAAATAAGCCCTCCGAAGAGCGACATACTTCAATCCCAAGGAAATATTTTATTTCTCCAAGATCTTTGATATCAAATACAGTTTTAAGATAGGTTTTAGTTTCGAGAATACCTTCGTTATCATTGCCGGAAATGATAAGGTCATCCACGTAGACCAATACGACAATGATTCCTCGTGGACTTTGGACTGTGAACAATGTGTGATCAGCTTCAGATCTCTTGAACCCTTTCTCTTCGAGAGTACAGCTCAGTTTGTGGTACCAAGCTCTTGGAGATTGCTTTAGTTCATAGATGGCTTTTCTAAGCCGCAGAACTTTTCCCGGAGCAATGGAGTCTTCAAGGCCTGGTGGTAGAGTCATGTACACTTCTTCTTCAAGTTCTCCTTGCAAGAACGCATTCTTCACATCCATTTGCCATAACTCCCAATCCAGATTTGTAGCCAATGAGAGAACAACTCTAACTGTATGCAGCTTGGCAACTGGAGCAAACGTTTTTGTGTAGTCATCTCCATAAGTCTGTGTGAATCTTCTTGCAACAAGTCTGGCTTTGTACCTCTCAACATCTCCATTGCTCAGATACTTAATAGTGAAAAGCCACCTTGAACTAACAGCCTTTTTTCCCAAAGGTAGGTCGGCTTCATCCCATGTATGATTCCTTTTCATAGCCCCAACCTCATCATCCACTGCTCCGAGCCATTCGTTACTCCCTTTGGCTTCTTCATAACTTTGTGGAATCCATTGAGCATCAATTTTTCCAAGGAAGGCTTTATGAGCAGTTTGTAACAGGTCAAGCGAACACACAGCTTGTATAGGATCTTGCCTGACTTGGTTGTTGAAATAGACTCTAGTGACCTTCCAATGTTCGGGTCCAAACCTCTGTCTAGTACTTCTCCGAAGAGGAGGTGGTGGTGGAGGAGGAGGAGTTTCTGCTTCATGTCTAACCTTATCATGGTGATCCTCTTGAACCACATCTTCAGGCATACCATCCTCATCTTGATCTTGGTCCTGTTCCATGTCAAGTGGGTTTGGTTCCGGCTGAGTGTGCTCAGTGGTATCAGTTTCTTCCATGGGGTTTGGAACTCTATGTGTATTCCCAAGGTCAGTATTGGGTTGGTCTTCTATAGTCTCCACTCCTTGTTGGTTGATTTCAACATTATCAGATTGTTCTTCTCTCCGAGGAGGAGGATTCCAAAGATGACTAAGGAGATGTTGGAGACTAGCGGCTCTATCTGATGGTGATCTTGCCAAATTTTTCAAACTCCCCCAATCCTTCTTATCGTAATACCCTTGGTGCTCAATGAACTTGACATCTCTTGACACAATTGTTCTGTTCTTTGAGAAGTCATAGCACTTGTAGCCCTTTTGAGTAGTAGACTAGCCTAGGAACATGCATTTTGTGCTCTTAGCTTCAAGCTTGTCCCTCAGTTCACCTGGTCTCAGTACAAAACAAATGCAACCAAACACTCGTAAGTGACCAATAGAAGGTTTGGTTCGGTTTAATACCTCAAATGGCGCTAAATCAGTTAGGATCCTTGTTGGTATCCTATTTATCAGGTAACAAGCCGCCATGACAGCATCACTCCAGAATCTCCTTGGGACATAGGTGTTAAACATCATGGATCTTGCAACTTCCATAAGATGTCTATTCTTCCTCTCAGCTACACCATTTTGTTGAGGTGTATATGGGCAGCTAGTTTGGTGTATGATCCCATGTCTTGCTAAGTGATCTTTGAACTTGTGACTAGTGTATTCCCCACCATTATCAGACCTGAATACCTTGATCTTGGCATCAAAACTGGTTAGTAACATATGATTGAAAATTAACAAATGCATCATATACTCTATCCTTAGATGCAAGCAGTGTGACCCATGTATATTTCGATTTCTCATCAATAAATGTAACATAGTATTTATTATTGTCTCTAGATAAACATGGGGCAGTCCAAACATCTGAATGCACAAGATCAAAACATTTTTCATAGATAGTTGAAGACTTAGGAAAAACAGTTTTACAATGCTTTCCTAGAATACATGCTTCACAGTTCAGATGATTAAAGACAACATGGAGTAACATAATCTCTAAAGCCCTAGCATGAGGGTGACCAAGTCTATCATGCCACAGTTTATTCGGGCTAACAGCATAACAAGATTGACAAGAAAGAGAAGTAGATTGTGTTGTTGGAGAATCTTCAAAAACATATAAGTCACCGTTAGTGTTCCCTTCTCCCAAAACTTTTCCACTCTCAATATCCTGAAAATGAAAGCTATTAGGACCAAATATAGCATAGCGATTAAGATCATTTGTAGCTCTTTTTACTGAGACAAGATTAGAGGTGAACTCAGGCATAAAGAACACTTTAGAGTTCTTATCACAAAGTTTTAAATCACCTACTCCTCTTATGGGGATCCTATCACCATTTGCAATTATCACATTTCCATTAATAGGTTTAACATTATTAATGAGGTTAGGGTTACTAATCATATGATGAGAAGCCCCAGAATCAATAATCAATGTTTTATTTTGTGATTTAGGTAAAGAAGCAAAGTGAGTGATACCAGATTCATTATTGGTAAGGCCAGCAATGGACTTGATAAGAGCTTCAAGGTCCGACTTCCTAACAACATCATTGGAGTAGGCAACCATAGCCAGTTCATCTCCTTGTCTAGATGGTCCAGCCCGAGCTTGCTCAGTTGAGGCTTCTTGAGAGTAGTTTGCTTGAACCTTGAACTTTGCTGGCTTAAGATGTGGATGTAGTATCCAACATTTGTCCTTGATATGGCCTCTCTTCTTGCAGTGATCACACACAAGAATCTTCCTATCTTCAGATTTGAAAGTAACTTTGTGTGCCATGACCATTTCCCCTTTGCCCTTCAAGAGACCCTCACGACCTTTCACGTTGGATTTGAGAGCACACCTCATCTAAGCTTGGTAACTTCTCAGCTCTAAGAATGTGCTTGATGAGATCATTGTAAGCCGGGTTCAATGTGAAAAGCAGACCAAAGACCCTATCTTGTTCACCCCTTTCCTTCAGAGTACTTGGATCCACCGAGAAAGGTCTTAGCATCTCGAGTTCAGCCCATAGTGATCTGAATTTTCCAAAGTGTTTTGTGAAGTCAAGATCTTCTTGGCTGAGATTGTTGATAGCTTTCTTGACTTCAAACACTCAGGAAAGATTGGAGACATTTCCATAGACATTCTTTAGTGTGTCCCACAGCTCCTTTGCCGTCTCACAATAAGAATAAGCTTCAAGTATTGCGGCTTCAAGTGAGTTTTGAAGTAGTCCAAGGACCCCCTGATCTTCTTGAAACCATTTCCCATCTTCAATACTTTGATCTCCACTGATATCTTTTCCATCTTCATCCATGATTACCTTGGTTTCAATGTGATTCCAAAGACCACGACCACACAGATTTGTCTTGGTGGTTCTAGCCCAGAGTAAGTAGTTCACACCTTTGAGAGTAACTGGTATAGGAACAGATTTTGAAAAATCCATGCTTCAATGTTTCTTACAGCCAATACACCCACAAATTTCCAGATTGATCCTAACTTCCCAAGCAACCAACAAGACTTTGCAGAGAAATCAAAATTTCTGTTGGTGTCACTGTTGCTACAGTACCTACGAAAATCTGTCAAAACCAGAAGAGAGCTTACAGTGTTTCTTACAGCCAACACACCCACAAATTTCCAGATAGATCCTAACTTCCCAAGCAACCAATTTGCTGAGAAATCACAATTTATGTTGGTGTCACTGTTGCTACAGTACCTCCGAAAATCTATGAAAACCAGAAGAGAGCTGAAGATCTATAGGGCTAGAAATGGAGTTTAATCTGCAGAGATAGGACAGAGACCTGCTGAGATCTTCAAGCATAGACAAGAAAACCAAACACAAGGAGAGATTGAAATTTTTTTTTATGAGAGATAAAGAAAGAGCTGTGGGATAAATGGAGATTATGAAAATAGCTAGAGATGATTGAATAGAAGCAGAGAATCAGTAACAAGGCTTTGATACCATATAGATTTTAAGAGATTTATGCGGATTAAATAGAGAATTAGAGAAGAGATTCAATAAGAAAACAAGAAAATAAGAGGCAGCTCTCTCTCAGCCATAAGAGGCACAAATATTAGGTTAAGTTACAAGAAAAGGGGGTTTCCTCCTTTTATAGTAGAAGGAGGAAGCCCTAAATTTAAAACACCCACGGGATGAATAGTAGTCACGGGTCTCGGGATGAATAGTACCCGAGATGAATAGTATCTGACATTCTGTACGGAATGTGTTTCTCAATACTCTGGAGATGAATAGTAATCTCGGGTCTCGGGATGAATAGTACCCGTTCTTATGCACGGAATGCCTTTTCTCAATAGTTTAAGCCTCCATATGTGTCTTCTTGCTACAACTCTCCATATTCACCATTAGGAACTCCTATGTGATTCTAAGAACTAACAGAGCTATGGGATAAGCTATAATGCTTGTTTCTTACTTTTACTTGCTTCTACACCTTGGCAACATGCTTAATCACATCATCAAGGGTGCTAAAAGGCTGAATCTAAGTCTTTGATGAAGTTTCATCAGTCAAACCATCTACAAAGCGTACAATGGCTCTGTGTACTGGAACTGAAACATCTCAAAGCAGTTGTAAGAGATCCAACTCCTTTGGTTACAGTTCAAGACTTTTATTCACTCTTATTTGTATCTTCAAGGTTCATAACTCTTTTTTTGTTACATCAGCTAAAAATGGTCAAATCCATGTCAATGAAACCATTGATTCTTCATTTTCACATCAATAGGTGTTGTTTAAGCATCCATATGTGTCTTCTTGCTACAACTCTCCATATTCACCATTAGGAACTCGTATGATATTCTAAGAACTAACAGAACTATGGGATAAGCTATAATGCTTGTTTCTTACTTTTACTTGCTTTTACACCTTGGTAACATGCTTAATCACATCATCAAGAATGCTAAAAGGCTTAATCTAAGCTTTTGATGAAGTTTCATCTGTCGAACCCTCTACAAAGCCTACAATGGCTTTGTGTACTGGATCTTGAACATCTCAAAGTAGTTGTAAGAGAGATCCAACCCCTTTAATTAGTTTAACACTTCTATTCACTCTTATTTGTATTTTGAAGGTTCATAAATCAGTTTTTAGGTATATATGCTAAAAATGGCCAAATTCATGTCAATGAAACCATTGATTCTTCATTTTCACATCAATAGGTGTTGTTTAAGCCTCCATATGTGTCTTCTTGGTACAACTCTCCGTATTCACCATTAGAAACTCTTATAAGATTCTAAGAACTAACAGAACTATGGGATAAGCTATAATGCTTGTTTCTTACTTTAACTTGCTTCTACACTTTGTTAGAATGCTTAATCACATCATCAAGAGTGCTAAAAGGCTGAATCTAAGCCATTGATGAAGTTTCATCTCTCAAACCCTCTTCAAAGCGTACAATGGCTCTGTGTATTGGATCTTGAACATCTCAAAGCAGTTGTAAGAGATTCGACTCCTTTGGTTACAGTTCAACACCTCTATTCACTCGTATTTGTATCTTGAAGGTTCATCACTGTGTTTTTAGGTATATAAGCTAAAAATGACAAAATCCATGTCAATAAAACCATTGATTCTCCATATTCACATCAATAGGTCTTGTTTAAGCCTCCATATGTGTGTTCTTGCTACAACTCTCCGTATTCACCATTAGAAACTCTTATGAGATTCTAAGAACTAACAGAACTATGGGATAAGCTATAATGTTTGTTTCTTACTTTAACTTGCTTCTACACTTTGGTAGCATGCTTAATCACATCATCAAGAGTCCTAAAAGACTGAATCTAAGCCTTTGATGAAGTTTCATCACTCAAACCCTCTTCAAAGCCTACAATGGCTCTGTGTACTGGATCTTGAACATCTTAAAGCAGTTGTAAAAGATCCGACTCCTTTTGTTACAGTTCAACACCTCTATTCACTCGTATTTGTATCTTGAAGGTTCATAAATCTCTTTTTAGGTATATAAACTAAAAATGGCCAAATCCATGTCAATGAAACCATTGATTCTTCATATTCACATCAATAGGTGTTGTTTAAGCCATCATATGTGTCTTCTTGCTACAACTCTCCATATTCACCATTAGAAACTCTTATGAGATTCTAAGAACTAAGAGAACTATGTGATAAGCTATAATGTTTGTTTCTTACTTTAACTTGCTTCTACACTTCGGTAGCATGCTTAATCACATCATCAAGAGTGCTAAAAGGCTGAATCAAAGCCTTTGATGAAGTTTCATCACTCAAACCCTCATCAAACCCTACAATGGCTTTGTGTACTAGATCTTGAACATCTCAAAGTAGTTGTAAGAGATCCAACTCCTTTAGGTAGTTTAACACTTCTATTCACTCTTATTTGTATCTTGAAGGTTCATAACTCTGTTTTTAGGTATATAACTAAAAATGGCCAAATCCATGTCAATGAAACCATTGATTCTTCATTTTCACATCAATAGGTGTTGTTTAAGCCTCCATATGTGTCTTCTTGCTACAACTCTCCATATTCACCATTAGGAACTCCTATGTGATTCTAAGAACTAACAGAACTATGGGATACGCTATAATGCTTGTTTCTTACTTTTACTTGCTTCTACACCATGGTAACATGCTTAATCACATCATCAAGGTTGCTAAAAGGCTGAATCTAAGTCTGTGATGAACTTTCATCAGTCAAACCATCTACAAAGCCTACAATGGCACTGAAACATCTCAAAGCAGTTGTAAGAGATCCAACTCCTTTGGTTACAGTTCAACACTTCTATTCACTCTTATTTGTATTTTGAAGGTTCATAAATCAGTTTTTAGGTATATATGCTAAAAATGGCCAAATTCATGTCAATGAAACCATTGATTCTTCATTTTCACATCAATAGGTGTTGTTTAAGCCTCCATATGTGTCTTCTTGGTACAACTCTCCGTATTCACCATTAGAAACTCTTATAAGATTCTAAGAACTAACAGAACTATGGGATAAGCTATAATGCTTGTTTCTTACTTTAACTTGCTTCTACACTTTGTTAGAATGCTTAATCACATCATCAAGAGTGCTAAAAGGCTGAATCTAAGCCATTGATGAAGTTTCATCTCTCAAACCCTCTTCAAAGCGTACAATGGCTCTGTGTATTGGATCTTGAACATCTCAAAGCAGTTGTAAGAGATTCGACTCCTTTGGTTACAGTTCAACACCTCTATTCACTCGTATTTGTATCTTGAAGGTTCATCACTGTGTTTTTAGGTATATAAGCTAAAAATGACAAAATCCATGTCAATAAAACCATTGATTCTCCATATTCACATCAATAGGTCTTGTTTAAGCCTCCATATGTGTGTTCTTGCTACAACTCTCCGTATTCACCATTAGAAACTCTTATGAGATTCTAAGAACTAACAGAACTATGGGATAAGCTATAATGTTTGTTTCTTACTTTAACTTGCTTCTACACTTTGGTAGCATGCTTAATCACATCATCAAGAGTCCTAAAAGACTGAATCTAAGCCTTTGATGAAGTTTCATCACTCAAACCCTCTTCAAAGCCTACAATGGCTCTGTGTCTTTGGATCTTGAACATCTTAAAGCAGTTGTAAAAGATCCGACTCCTTTTGTTACAGTTCAACACCTCTATTCACTCGTATTTGTATCTTGAAGGTTCATAAATCTCTTTTTAGGTATATAAACTAAAAATGGCCAAATCCATGTCAATGAAACCATTGATTCTTCATATTCACATCAATAGGTGTTGTTTAAGCCATCATATGTGTCTTCTTGCTACAACTCTCCATATTCACCATTAGAAACTCTTATGAGATTCTAAGAACTAAGAGAACTATGTGATAAGCTATAATGTTTGTTTCTTACTTTAACTTGCTTCTACACTTGGAAGCATGCTTAATCACATCATCAAGAGTGCTAAAAGGCTGAATCAAAGCCTTTGATGAAGTTTCATCACTCAAACCCTCATCAAACCCTACAATGGCTTTGTGTACTAGATCTTGAACATCTCAAAGTAGTTGTAAGAGATCCAACTCCTTTAGGTAGTTTAACACTTCTATTCACTCTTATTTGTATCTGGAAGGTTCATAACTCTGTTTTTAGGTATATAACTAAAATGGCCAAATCCATGTCAATGAAACCATTGATTCTTCATTTTCACATCAATAGGTGTTGTTTAAGCCTCCATATGTGTCTTCTTGCTACAACTCTCCATATTCACCATTAGGAACTCCTATGTGATTCTAAGAACTAACAGAACTATGGGATACGCTATAATGCTTGTTTCTTACTTTTACTTGCTTCTACACCATGGTAACATGCTTAATCACATCATCAAGGTTGCTAAAAGGCTGAATCTAAGTCTGTGATGAACTTTCATCAGTCAAACCATCTACAAAGCCTACAATGGCACTGAAACATCTCAAAGCAGTTGTAAGAGATCCAACTCCTTTGGTTACAGTTCAACACTTCTATTCACTCTTATTTGTATCTTGAAGGTTCATAACTCTTTTTTTGTTATATCAACGAGAAATGGTAAATCCATGTCAATGAAACTATTGATTATTTATTTTCACATCAATAGGTGTTGTTTGAACCTCCATATGTGTCTTCTTGCTACAACTCTCCATATTCACCATTAGGAACTCCTATGAGATTCTAAGAACTAACAAAACTATGGGATAAGCTATAATGCTTGTTTCTTACTTTTACTTGCTTTTACAGCTTGGTAACATGCTTAATCACATCATCAAGAGTGCTAAAAGGCTGATTCTAAGCCTTTGATGAAGTTTCATCACTCAAACCCTCTACAAAGCCTACAATGGCTTTGTGTACTGGATCTTGAACATCTCAAAGTAGTTGTAAGAGAGATCTAACCCCTTTAATTAGTTTAACACTTCTATTCACTCTTATTTGTATCTTGAAGGTTCATAACTCTTTTTTTAGGTATATCAGCTAAAAATGGTCAAATCCATGTCAATGAAACCATAAATTCTTCATTTTCAAATCAATAGGTGTTGTTTTAGCCGTCCATTTGTGTTTTCTTGCTACAACTCTCAATATTCACCATTAGAAACTCTTATGAGATTCTAAGAACTAACTGAACTATGGAATAAGCTATATTCCTTGTTTCTTACTTTAAATTGCTTCTACACTTTGGTAGCATGCTTAATCACATCATCAAGAGTGCTAAAAGGCTGAATCTAAGTCTTTGATGAAGTTTCATCACTCAAACCCTCTTCAAAGCCTTTAATGGCTCTGTGTACTGGATCTTGAACATCTCAAAGCAGTTGTAAGAGATCCGACTCCTTTGGTTACAGTTCAACACCTCTATTCACTTGTATTTGTATCTTGAAGGTTCATAACTGTGTTTTTAGGTATATAAGCTAAAAATGGCCAAATCCATGTCAATGAAACCATTGATTCTTCATTTTCACATCAATAGGTGTTGTTTAAGCCTCCATATGTGTCTTCTTGCTACAACTCTCCATATTCACCATTAGAAACTCCTATGTGATTCTAAGAACTAACAAAACTATGGGATAAGCTATAATGCTTGTTTCTTACTTTTACTTGCTTCTACACCTTGGTAACATGCTTAATCACATCATCAAGGGTGCTAAAAGGCTGAATCTAAGTCTCTGATGAAGTTTCATCAGTCAAACCATCTACAAAGCCTACAATGACTCTGTGTACTGGATCTGAAACATTCTCTCTAAATCATCTAATCTCTGTCCTTATTTCCCCATCTAATCTCTTTAAAATCTAACTGCTATTGCTGAAGTGATCTGACCAAAGCGTAGAGCTCCTTATCATAGGTTGGATAATTCAAGGTTGATCCACTCAGCTTCTCACTGAAATAGGCTATAGGCTTCTTGTCTTGCATTAGTTCTGCACCAATCCCTAATCCTGAAGCATCACACTCAATCTCAAAAGTTTTAGTAAAATCAGGGAGAATGAGAATTGGTGCATTAATAAGCTTATCCTTCAAATTCTGGAATGCCTCCTCCTGCGGTTGTTCCCATTTGAAACCAACTTCCTTTTTGATAACTTCTGTAAGTGGTGCAGCAATGGTACTGAAGTCTTTGACAAACCTCCTATAAAAACCGGCAAGTCCATGGAAGCTGCGGACTTCTCCAACTGTGGTCGGACTAGGCCAATCTTTGATGGCTTTAATCTTCTCCTCATCGACCTTAATGCCATCTGCACAAACCACAAAACGTAGAAAGACAAGGTTATCTGTACAAAAGGAACATTTCTTAAAGTTGGCAGAGAGTCTTTCCTTTCTAAGCACCTCTAGCACAAGACGAACATGCTCAAAATGATCAATTAAGTTCTTACTATAAATCAAGATGTCATCAAAGTAAACTACCACAAAGACACCAATGTAAGCTCTAAGAATATGATTCATCAATCTCATGAAAGTACTAGGTGCATTAGTGAGACCAAATGGCATAACCAACCACTCATAAAGACCATGCTTAGTTTTAAAGGTCGTTTTCCATTCATCCCCTTCCTTCATTTTAATCTGATGATAGCCACTTTTTAAATCAATCTTAGAAAAGATACAAGAACCATGCAATTCATCAAGCATATCATCAAGTCTAGGGATAGGATGGCGATACTTAACCGTGATGTTGTTTATCGCTCTACAGTCCACACACATGCGCCAGCTTCCATCCTTTTTGGGGACAAGGAGTACAGGAACAGCACAAGGACTCATACTTTCACGAATAAAGCCCTTACCCATCAGTTCATCGACCGGCTTCTGAAGTTTTTTTGTTTCCGTGGGATTGGTTCTATACGCTGGTCGGTTTGGAAGAGCAGATCCTGGGACAAAGTCAATCTAATGTTCAATTCTTCTTATAGGTGGTAATCCTTTGGGGGTCTCTTCAGGGAATACTTCAGCAAAATCCTGCAAAATTTTAAGCATTTCACTCGGTAATACCGGTCTAAGGTCAGTCATAGTGCTAAGCAATTCCTTATAAACAAATAAGAGCACAGATTTATCTGTAGACATAGCACTCTTGACTTCACTATGATGAGCTAAGAAGTTAGACTTCTTTCTGCTAGTATCCTTATTGTTCTTGAGTTGAAGCTGGTCTTGATAGACTTTAATAGGAGTTAAAGGAACTAGAATGGTTTTTCTGCCCTTGAACACAAAAGAATGGCGATTTGTGTATCCATCATGAATTGCTTTGTGATCAGACTGCCAAGGACGCCCAAGAAGTATGTGTCCTGCCTCCATAGGTAGCACATCACATAGTATTTTGTCCTCATACTTGCCCATAAAGAGTGAAACCAGCACCTGATTCTGCACCTTCATTTCGCCTTTCTCATTTAGCCATTGCAGATTATATGGATGAGGATGAGGTTGTAGCTTCAGGTTGAGCTTCTTGACCATAGTTTCACTAGCTACATTGGTGCAGCTACCCCCATCGATGATAAGGCTGCACACTTTACCATTTACCAAGCATCTAGTGTGGAACAGATTCTCCCTTTGCTCTTCTTCCATGGGTTTAGACTGCAAGCTGAGAGTCCTTCTAGCAACTATGATATTTCCTTGAACGGGAAATTCTTCACTCTCTTCCGTACGCTCTTCTTCATTCTCATCAGTTGACGCATATTCACCATTGTCCAGAAGTTTCATTACTCGAGTGTTAGAGCACTCATTGGCATAATGACCTCGTCCATGGCATTTAAAACAAGTACCATATCTGGATCGAGCTCCTCTTGGTTTGGCAACTGTTTCTACATCCGCTTTTCCTTTAGAACTCGTGGTGGCAACCTCTTTGGGCACAGTAGATGGCTTGTAAGTTTGCTGAAACTGAGGCTTATCTTCTCTTTTGTACTCAGGTTTTATACTTTGCTGATTACCAAAACTAGACCTTGTTTTGCTTCTCCTTGCAAGTTGCTGCTGTATAAGAGTAGCCTTGTGTAGCATTTCTTCAAGGTCTACATAGTGTTGCATCTCAACTTGATCTTGAATTTCCCTGTTCAGACCTCCCAGAAACCTTGCCATAGTGGCTTCTCTATCTTCTGAGACATCAGCTTGCAACATCAATGTTTCCATTTCTTGAAAGTAGTCCTCCACAGACTTGCTACCTTGCGTTAGTCTCCCAATCCTTTGATGCAGCTCTCTGTTGTAATGGCTTGGAATAAACCGTTTCCTTAATAGAGCCTTCATAGCCTCCAACGTTTTATAGGGAGTTCACCATTGCGCCTTCTAGTTGTGACTAGCTAATCCCACCAACTGAGAGCATAATCATAAAACTCAGTGGCTGCTAGCTTCACCTTACTCTCTTCCGTATAATATTGGCAATCAAACACCAGCTCAATCTTCTTTTCCCACTCTAAATATGCATCTGGATCATTCTTTCCATGGAATGGTGGAATTTTGAGCTTTAGACCATTAAGGTTGCTAGTTCTTTGATCGGCTACTACCCGTTGCTGTCTCTGGCTTCTATTGCTACACTGTGAATGATCACTACTATTTCCATAGTAGTCTATAGCTTCTTCATCATCGTGTTCATACAGATTTGCTCTGGGTGTTCCTCTTCTACCAGAATGATGTTCTGCATCATTTCTTTCTTGTTCAGCATTAGAAGTAGGCTTAAGTTCTTGTCGTAGTGCTGTGATCTGAGCAGCCATCATTTGTTCAAACTTTGCTGTCATGGCTTCAATCAGAAGCTTGTTGTTGGCTGTATTACTTGCTTCTGCATCATCATCAGTCATATTTTCTAGAAAACAACAAGCAAACAAGTCACCAGTAGGTTGTTCTTGTTGAAAATTTTGCAGATCTAGGGAAAGACAAGCAGTCACTAACTATATCTAATCATCTCAGCAAGCTTAAAGAAAACGAAATTGACTAGGAATATGAACAGACAATTCTGCTGGGTTTTAAATCTTCTTAAGATCTATAGAAATAAACTTAAGAACATCCAGATCTAAGGATTAGAAACTCAACTTTCAGATCTCGCTCTGATACCACATGATATGAGCCTCCTAGGCGTAAGGAATGATTCTGAAGTTGAGAAAGTCGAGGTGTCAAAAACCTGGGGATTTATGATCAAGTTTGGGCACGGAAGAGCTCGGATTTAGCTAAAAACTTATGAGCGTGGAGTTAAGGCGTTGAGTAGGTTGTTCCTCAAGTTTCGGCTCGATCTGACGAGTGAAAGAAGCGAAACGAGGGCAAAGATGTAGCGGGTCTGATGGTGATTTTTGGAGCTAGGTGGAGTGAATAGCTTTAGTTCGAGAGTTCTGAGTTTCTCTTCAACAGCTGAGTCCTTCCTTTGATGGATTTTCGAACCAAAAAGATGAACGAGTTGGATTTCCCAACTAGTGAACTATCTAGAGAGTTAGATGAAAATAGAAGATAGTTGATTTCAAAGAAAGAGTTTACAAGTCTTTAAAGTGCTAGGGTGCTGTCTAAATTAGGTTAAATGAAAATGGGCCTAAAGAGAGTAATGGGCCAAAACCTAATTATAGATATAAATGGGTTCTCTTGTCCAATTGTGATCCATAAGCCTCATTAAAACCTTACTTGCCAAAACCCAGTGGGACAAAAGACAAGTGAAGGAAAAAAAGTGCGAATGGATCACAAGCCTATTTGTACCTCTTCACAAGCCTGAATCGATACTAAGGCATTGTGGACTGGTGAGTCTTCTTCTTGGTTCTGCTTCATCATTCCAGCCACCAATTGGTTGAGTTCTTTGGCCTTGGCTCTGGTTATTGGTCCGGTTGGCATCTCCATTGTCTTAGCAGCTCCGTGATCATCTCCTAGCTCCTCCTCAGCCTCGAGTTCCTCTTCTTCCTCCTTGCTGCTCAGGTTCCTATTATCTCCTCCCTCTTGAAAAGGATTTGTCCTCAAATCTGGATCATCTGCAACAAAAGGGATCAAGTCAGACACATTGAAACTAGAACTAACATCATTCTTACCTTGAAGATCAAGTTGATAGGCGTTTTCATTGATCCTCTTGGTGACTGTGAATGGTCCATCAATTCTGGGCATTAGTTTGGACTTCCTTTCAGCTGGGAACCTTTCTTTGCATAGATGCAACCAAACTTGGTCATCTTCTTCAAATACCACTCGGCGCCTTCCTTTGTTAGCTTGGTTAGCATATTGTTGAGTCCTCTTTTCTATGTTCACACGAGCCTTAGCATGAATCTGTTTAACTAGCTCAGCCTTCTTCTTTCCATCTAAGCTGATTCCTTCACTCATAGGTAAAAGGGTTAAATCCAGAGGAGACAAAGGAGCCATAAACAACCTCAAATGGTGAGTAGTTAGATGCAGAATGAATGACATGATTATATGCAAATTCGACATGAGGTAAACATTCTTCCCATGTGCGGATGTTCTTCTTAATTAATGCACGCAGAAGAGTACCTAGAGTCCTATTGACTACCTCAGTTTGGCCATCAGTCTGAGGATGACATGTAGTTGAGAACACTAGCTTAGTTCCTAGTTTTGACCACACAGTTCTCCAAAAATGACTTAGAAACTTAGTGTCTCTATCAGATACAATGGTTCTAGGCATGCCATGAAGCCTAATAATCTCTTTAAAGAACAAAGTAGCTATATGAGATGCATCATCAGTCTTATGGCAAGCAATAAAATGGGACATCTTAGAGAATCTGTCTACAACTACAAAGATACAATCTTTTCCAGTTCGAGTTCTTGGCAAACCTACTATGAAATCCATTGAAATATCTGTCCAAGGATGAGTAGGAATGGGTAAAGGAGTATACAAACCAGTTGGTTGAACCTTAGATTTGGCCTGTTTGGAAGTTGCACATCAAGAACAGATCCTCTCAACATCACGTTTTAGGTGAGGCCAATAAAAATGTTCTGTCACTACCTTAAGTGTCTTAGCATAGCCAAAGTGACCCATCAGACCTCCTCCATGAGCCTCCTGGGCGTAAGGATCGATTCTGAAGTTGAGAAAGTCGAGGTGTCAAAAACCTGGGGATTTATGATCATTAACTCGAGCAAGTTAGATCAAGTTTGGGCGCGGAAGAGCTCGGATTTAGCTAAAAACTTATGAGCGTGGAGTTAAGGCGTTGAGTAGGTTGTTCCTCAAGTTTCGGCTCGATCTGACGAGTGAAAGAAGCGAAACGAGGGCAAAGATGTAGCGGATCTGATGGTGATTTTTGGAGCTAGGTGGAGTGAATAGCTTTAGTTCGAGAGTTCTGAGTTTTTCTTCAACAGCTGAGTCCTTCCTTTGATGGATTTTTGAACCAAAAGGATGAACGAGTTGGATTTCCCAACTAGTGAACTATCTAGAGAGTTAGATGAAAATAGAAGATAGTTGATTTCAAAGAAAGAGTTTACAAGTCTTTAAATTGCTAGGGTGCTGTCTAAATTAGGTTAAATGAAAACGGGCCTAAAGAGAGTAATGGGCCAAAACCTAAATATAGATATAAATGGGTTCTCTTGTCCAATTGTGATCCATAAGCCTCATTAAAACCTTACTTGCCAAAACCCAGTGGGACAAAAGACAAGTGAAGGAAAAAGAGTGCGAATGGATCACAAGCCTATTTATACCTCTTCACAAGCCTGAATCGATACTAAGGCATTGGGGAATGGTGAGTCTTCTTCTTGGTTCTGCTTCATCATTCCAGCCACCAATTGGTTGAGTTCTTTGGCCTTGGCTCTGGTTATTGGTCCGGATGGCATCTCCATTGTCTTAGCAGCTCCGCGATCATCTCCTAGCTCCTCCTCAGCCTCGAGTTCCTCTTTTTCCTCCTTGCTGCTCAGGTTCCTATTAGAATCTAAGCCTTTGATGAAGTTTCATCACTCAAACCATCATCAAACCCTACAATGGCTCTGTGTACTAGATCTTGAACATCTCAAAGTAGTTGTAAGAGATCCAACTCCTTTAGGTAGTTTAACACTTCTATTCACTCTTATTTGTATCTTGAAGGTTCATAACTGTGTTTTTAGGTATATAAGCTAAAAATGGCCAAATCCATGTCAATGAAACCATTGATTCTTCATTTTCACATCAATAGGTGTTGTTTAAGCCTCCATATGTGTCTTCTTGCTACAACTCTCCATATTCACCATTAGGAACTCCTATGTGATTCTAAGAACTAACAGAACTATGGGATAAGCTATAATGCTTGTTTCTTACTTTTACTTGCTTCTACACCATGGTAACATGCTTAATCACATCATCAAGGTTGCTAAAAGGCTGAATCTAAGTCTTTGATGAAGTTTCATCAGTGAAACCATCTACAAAGCCTATAATGGCTCTGTGTACTGGATCTGAAACATCTCAAAGCGGTTGTAAGGTTCATAACTCTTTTTTTGTTATATCAGCGAAAAATGGTCAAATCCATGCCAATGAAACCATTGACTCTTCATTTTTACATCAATAGGTGTTGTTTGAACCTCCATATGTGTCTTCTTGCTACAACTCTCTATATTCACCGTTAGGAACTCCTATGAGATTCTAAGAACTAACAGAACTATGGGATAAGCTATAATGCTTGTTTCTTACTTTTACTTGCTTCTACAGCTTGGTAACATGCTTAATCACATCATCAAGAGTGCTAAAAGGCTGAATCTAAGCTTTGATGAAGTTTCATCACTCAAACCCTCTACAAAGCCTACAATGGCTTTGTGTACTAGATCTTGAACATCTCAAATAGTTGTAAGAGAGATCCAACCCCTTTAATTAGTTTAACACTTCTATTCACTCTTATTTGTATCTTGAAGGTTCATAACTCTTTTTTTAGATATATCAGCTAAAAATGGTCAAATCCAAGTCAAAGAAACCATATATTCTTCATTTTCAAATCAATAGGTGTTGTTTAAGCCGTCCATTTGTGTTTTCTTGCTACATTTCTCCATATTCAGCATTAGAAACTCTTATGAGATACTAAGAACTAACAGAACTATGGAATAAGCTATATTCCTTGTTTCTTACTTTAAATTGCTTCTACACTCTGGTAGCATGCTTAATCACATCATAAGAGTGCTAAAAGGCAGAATCTAAGCCTTTGATTAAGTTTCAGCACTCAAACCCTCTTCAAAACCTACAATGGCTCTGTGTACAGGATCTTGAACATCTCAAAGCAGTTGTAAGAGATCCGATTCCTTTGGTTACAGTTCAACACCTCTATTCACTCGTATTTGTATCTTGAAGGTTCATAACTGTGTTTTTAGGTATAGAAGCTAAAAATGGCCAAATCCATGTCAATGAAACCATTGATTCTTCATTTTCACATCAATAGGTGTTGTTTAAGCCTCCATTTGTGTCTTCTTGCTACAACTCTCCATATTCACCATTAGGAACTCCTATGTGATTCTAAGAACTAACAGAACTATGGGATAAGCTATAATGCTTGTTTCTTACTTTTACTTGTTTCTACACCTTGGTAACAAGCTTAATCACATCATCAAGGGTGCTAAAAGGCTGAATCTAAGTCTTTGATGAAGTTTCATCAGTCAAACCATCTACAAAGCCTACAATGGCTCTGTGTACTGGATCTAAAACATCTCAAAGCAGTTGTAAGAGATCCAACTCCTTTCTTTACAGTTCAACACTTCTATTCACTCTTATTTGTATGTTAAAGGTTCATAACTCTTTTTTTTGTTATATCAGCTAAAAATGGTCAAATCCATGTCAATGAAACCATTGATTCTTCATTTTCACATCAATAGGCGTTGTTTGAACTTCCATATGTGTTTTCTTGCTACAACTCTCCATATTCACCATTAGGAACTCTTATGAGATTCTAAGAACTAACAGAAGTATGGGATAAGCTATAATGCTTGTTTCTTACTATTACTTGCTTCTACAGCTTGGTAACATGCTTAATCACATCATCAAGAGTGCTAAAAGGCTGAATCTAAGCCTTTGATGAAATTTCATCAGTCAAACCCTCTACAAAGCCTACAATGGTTTTGTGTACTGCATCTTGAACATCTCAAAGTAGTTGTAAGAGAGATCCAACCCCTTTAATTAGTTTAACACTTCTATTCACTCTTATTTGTATCTTGAAGGTACATAAATCAGTTTTTAGGTATATATGCTTAAAATGGCCAAATTCATGTCAATGAAACCATTGATTCTTTATTTTCACATCAATAGGTGTTGTTTAAGCCTCCATATGTGTCTTCTTGCTACAACTCTCCGTATTCACCATTAGAAACTCTTACGAGATTCTAAGAACTAACAGAACTATGGAAAAAGCTGTAATGCTTGTTTCTTACTTTAACTTGCTTCTACACTTTGTTACCATGCTTAATCTCATCATCAAGAGTGCCAAAAGGTTGAATCTTTGCCTTTGATGAAGTTTCATCGCTCAAACCCTCTTCAAAGCCTACAATGGCTCTGTGTACTGGATCTTGAACATCTCAACGCAGTTGTAAGAGATCCGACTCCTTTGGTTACAGTTCAACACCTCTATTCACTCGCATTTGTATCTTGAAGGTTCATAACTCTGTTTTTTAAGTATATCAGCTAAAAATGGCCAAATCCATGTCAATGAAACCATTAATTCTTCATTTTCACATCAATAGGTGTTGTTTAAGCATCCATATGTGTCTTCTTAATACAACTCTCCATATTCACCATTAGGAACTCGTATGAGATTCTAAGAACTAACAGAACTATGGGATAAGCTATAATGCTTGTTTCTTACTTTTACTTGCTTCTACACCGTGGTAAGATGCTTAATCACATCATCAAGAATGCTAAAAGGCTGAATCTAAGCTTTTGATTAAGTTTCATCAGTCAAACCCTCTACAAAGCCTACAATGGATTTGTGTACTGGATCTTGAACATCTCAAAGTAGTTGTAAGAGAGATCATACCTTTTAGCTAGTTTAACACTTCTATTCACTCTTATTTGTATCTTGAAGGTTCATAAATATCTTTTTAGGTATATAAGCTAAAAATGGCCAAATCCATGTCAATGAAACCTTTGATTCTTTATATTTACATCAATAGGTGTTGTTTAAGCCTCCATATCTGTCTTCTTGCTACAACTCTCCATATTCACCATTAGAAACTCTTATGAGATTCTAAAAACTAACAAAACTATTGGATAAGCTATAATGCTTGTTTCTTACTTTAACTTGCTTCTACACTTTGGTAGCATGCTTAATCACATCATCAAGAGTGCTAAAAGACTGAATCTAAGCCTTAGATGAAGTTTCATCACTCAAACCCTCTTCAAAGCGTACAATGGCTCTGTGTACTTGATTTTGAACATCTCAAAGCAGTTGTAAGAGATCCGACTCCTTTTGTTACAGTTCAACACCTCTATTCACTCGTATTTGTATCTTGAAGGTTCATTAATCTCTTTTTAGGTATATAAGCTAAAAATGGCCAAATCCATGTCAATGAAACCATTGATTCTTCATTTTCACATAAATAGGTGTTGTTTAAGCCTCCATATGTGTCTTCTTGCTACAACTCTCCATATTCACCATTAGAAACTCTTATGAGATTCTAAGAACTAAGAGAACTATGGGATAAGCTATAATGCTTGTTTCTTACTTTAACTTGTTTCTACACTTTGTTAGCATGCTTAATCACATCATCAAGAGTGCTAAAAGGCTGAATCTAAGCCATTGACGAAGTTTCATCTCCCAAACCCTCTTCAAAGCCTACAATGGCTCTCCATATGTGTCTTCTTGCTACAACTCTCTATATTGACCATTAGAAACTCTTATGAGATTCTAAGAACTAAGAGAACTATGGGATAAGCTATAATGCTTGTTTCTTACTTTAACTTGCTTCTACACTTTGGTACCATGCTTAATCACATCATCAAGAGTGCTAAAAGACTGAATCTAAGACTTTGATGTAATTTTATCACTCAGACCCTCTACAAAGCCTACAATGGCTCTGTGTACTGGATCTTGAACATCTTAAAGTAGTTGTAAGAGATGCAACTCCTTTAGGTAGTTTCACACTTCTATTCACTCTTATTTGTATCTTGAAGGTTCATAACTCTTTTTTTAGGTATATCAGCTAAATAGGGTCAAATCCATGTCAATGAAACCATTGATTCTTCATTTTCAAATCAATAGGTGTTGTTTAAGCCATCCATATGTGTTTTCTTGCTTTAACTCTCCATATTCACCATTAGAAACTCTTATGAGATTCAAAAAACTAACAGAAGTATAGGATAAGCTATAATGCTTGTTTTTTACTTTAACTTGCTTCTGCACTCTGGTAGCAAGCTTAATCACATCATCAAGAGTGCTAAAAGACTGAATCTAAGCCTTTGATGAAGTTTCATCACTCAAACCCTCTTCAAAGCCTACAATGGCTCTGTGTACTGGATCTTGAACATCTCAACGCAGTTGTAAGAGATCCAACTCCTTTGGTTACAGTTCAACACCTCTATTCACTCGTATTTGTATCTTGTATTGAGAAAAGGCATTCCGTGTAGAAGGTTGGGTACTATTCATCTCGGGTACTATTCATCCCGAGACCCGAGATTACTATTCATCCCCGGATTATAGAGAAAAGGTATTCCATGCGGAAGGTCAGGTACTATTCATCTCGGGTACTATTCATCCCGAGACCTGAGATTACTATTCATACCGTGATCTTTTTTATTTAGGGCTTCCTCCTTCTACTATAAAAGGAGGAAACCCCCATTTTTGTAACTTAACCTAATATTTGTGCCTCTTATGGCTGAGAGAGAGCTGCCTCTTATTTTTTTCTTTTCTTGCTGAATTTCTTCTCTATATGGTATCAGAGCCTTGTTACTAATTCTCTGCTTCTATTCAATCATCTCTAGTTATTTTCTTAATCTACATTGATTCCACAGCTCTCTCTTTATCTCTCACAAAAATTCTCAATCTCTCCTTGTGTTTGTTTCTCTTGTCTATGCTTGAAGATCTCAGCAGGTCTCTGTCTTGTCTCTGCAGATTAAACTCCATTGCTAGCCCTATAGATCTTCAGCTCTCTTCTGGTTTTGATAGATTTTCGGAGGTACTGTAGCAACAGTGACACCAACATAAATTGTGATTTCTCAGCAAAGTCTGGTTGGTTGCTTGGGAAGTTAGGATCAATCTGGAAAATTTGGGTGTGTTGGCTATAAGAAAGACTGTAAGCTCTCTTCTGGTTTTGACAGATTTTCGTAGGTACTGTAGCAACAGTGACACCAACAGAAATTCTGATTTCTCAGCAAAGTCTTGTTGGTTGCTCGGGAAGTTAGGATTAATCTAGAAATTTGTGGGTGTGTTGGCTGTAAGAAACACTGAAGCATGGATTCTTCAAAATCTGTTCCTATACCAGTTACTCTCAAAGGTGTGAACTACTTACTCTGGGCAAGGACCACCAAGACAAATCTGTGTGGTCGTGGTCTTTGGAATCACATTGAAACCCAAGATAAGAAGATAATCACAGATGAAGATGGAAAAGAGATAAGTGGAGATCCAAGTTCTGAAGATGGCAAATGGTTTCAAGAAGATCAGGGGGTTTTTGGACTACTTCAAAACTCACTTGAAGCCGCAATACTTGAAACTTATTCTTATTGTGAGACGGCAAAGGAGCTGTGGGACACACTAAAGAATGTCTACGGAAATGTCTCCAATCTTACCCGAGTGTTTGAAGTCAAGAAAGCTATCAACAATCTCAGCCAAGAAGATCTTGACTTCACAAAACACTTTGGAAATTTCAGATCACTATGGGCTGAACTGGAGATGCTAAGGCCTTTCTCGGTGGATCCAAGTGTTCTAAAGGAAAAGGGTGAACAAGATAAGGTCTTTGGTCTGCTTCTCACATTGAACCCGGCTTACAATGATCTCATCAAGCACATCCTTAGAGCTGAGAAGTTACCTAGCTTAGATGAGGTGTGCTCTCAAATCCCATGTGAACAAGGCTCAGTAGGTCTCTTCAATGGCAAAGAGGAAATGGTCATGGCACACAAAGTTACTTTCAAGTCTTAAGATAGGAAGATTGTTGTGTGTGATCACTGCAAGAAGAGAGGCCATACCAAGGAAAAATGTTGGATACTACATCCACATCTTAAGCCAGCAATGTTCAAGGTTCAAGCGAACTACTCCCAAGAAGCCTCAACTGACCAAGCTCAGGCCGGACCATCTAGACAAGGAGATGAACTGGCTATGGTTACCTACTCCAATGATGTTATTAGGAAGTCAGACCTTGAAGCTCTTATCAAGTCCATTGCTGCCCTTACAAATAAAGAATCTGGTATCACTCACTTTGCTTCTTTACCTAAATCACAAAATAAAACATTGATTATTGATTCTGGGGCTTCTCATCATATGATTAGTAATCCTAACCTCATTAATAATGTTAAACCTATTAATGGAAAAGTGATAATTGCAAATGGTGATAGGATCCCCATAAGAAGAGTAGGTGATTTAAAACTTTGTGATAAGAACTCTGAAGCATTCTTCATGCCCGAGTTCACCTCTAATCTTGTCTCAGTAAAAAGAGCTACAAATGATCTTAATTGCTATGCTATATTTGGTCCTAATAGCTTTCATTTTCAGGATATTGAGAGTGGAAAAATTTTGGGAGAAGGGAACACCGACGGTGACTTATATGTTTTTGAGGATTCTCCAACAACACAATCTACTTCTCTTTCTTGTCAATCTTGCTATGCTGTTAGTCCAAATAAACTGGGGCATGATAGACTTGGTCACCCTCATGCTAGGGCTTTAGAGATTATGTTACCCCATGTTGTCTTTAATCATCTGAACTGTGAAGCATGTATTCTAGGAAAGCATTGTAAAACTGTTTTTCCTAAGTCTTCAACTATCTATGAAAAATGTTTTGATCTTGTGCATTCAGATGTTTGGACTACCCCATGTTTATCTAGAGACAATAATAAATACTATGTTACATTTATTGATGAGAAATCAAAATATACATGGGTCACACTGCTTGCATCTAAGGATAGAGTATATGATGCATTTGTTAATTTTCAATCATATGTTACTAACCAGTTTAATGCCAAGATCAAGGTATTCAGGTCTGATAATGGTGGGGAATACACTAGTCACAAGTTCAAAGATCACTTAGCAAGACATGGGATCATACACCAAACTAGCTGCCCATATACACCTCAACAAAATGGTGTAGCTGAGAGGAAGAATAGACATCTTATGGAAGTTGCAAGATCACTTAGCAAGACATGGGATCATACACCAAACTAGCTGCCCATATACACCTCAACAAAATGGTGTAGCTGAGAGGAAGAATAGACATCTTATGGAAGTTGCAAGATCACTTAGCAAGACATGGGATCATACACCAAACTAGCTGCCCATATACACCTCAACAAAATGGTGTAGCTGAGAGGAAGAATAGACATCTTATGGATGTTTAACACCAATGTCCCAAGGAGATTCTGGAGTGATGCTGTCATGGCAGCTTATTACCTGATAAATAGGACACCAACAAGGATCCTAACTGATTTAGCGCCATTTGAGGTATTGAACCGAACCAAACCTTCTCTTGATCACTTACGAGTGTTTGGTTGCATTTGTTTTGTACTGAGACCAGGTGAACTGAGGGACAAGCTTGAAGCTAAGAGCACAAAATGCATGTTCCTAGGCTATCTACTACTCAAAAGGGCTACAAGTGCTATGACTTCTCAAAGAACAGAACAATTGTGTCAAGAGATGTAAAGTTCATTGAGCACCAAGGGTATTACGATAAGAAGGATTAGGGGAGTTTGAAAGATTTGGCAAGATCACCATCAGATAGAGCCGCTAGTCTCAAACATCTCCTTAGTCATCTTGGTAATCCTCCTCCTCAAAGAGAAGAACAATCTGATAATGTCGAAACCAACCAACAAGGAGTGGAGACTACAGAAGATCAACCCAATACCGACCTTGGGAATACACATGCTGCTCCAAACCCCATGGAAGAAACTGATACCACTGAGCACACTCAGACGGAACCAAACCCACTTGACATGGAACAAGACCAAGATCAAGATGAGGATGATAGGACTGAAGATATAATTCAAGAGGATCACCATGATGAGGTTGGACATGAAGCAGAAACTCCTCCTCCTCCACCACCACCTCCTCTTCGGAGAAGCGCTAGACAGAGGTTTGGACCTGAACATTGGAAGGTCACTAGAGTCTATTTCAACAACCAAGCTGTGGCGCATCCTATACAAGCTGTGTGTTCGCTTGACCTGGTGCCAACTGCTCATCAAGCTTCCTTGGGAAAATTGATGCTGAATGGATTCCACAGAGTTATGAAGAAGCCAAAGGGAGTAATGAATGGCTTGGTGCAGTGGATAATGAGGTTGGGGCTATGAAAAGGAATCATACATGGGATGAAGCCGACCTACCTTTGGGAAAGAAGGCTGTTAGTTCACGGTGGCTTTTCACTATCAAGTATCTGAGCAATGGAGAAGTTGAGAGGTACAAAGCCAGACATGTTGCTAGAGGATTCACATAGACTTATGGAGATGACTACACAGAAACATTTGCTCCAGTTGCCAAGCTGCATACAGTTAGAGTTGTTATCTCATTGGCTACAAATCTAGATTGGGAGTTATGGCAAATGGATGTGAAGAATGTGTTCTTGCAAGGAGAACTTGAAAAAGAAGTGTACATGACTCCACCACCAGGCCTTGAAAACTCCATTGCTTCGGCTTAGAAAAGCCATCTATGGACTAAAGCAATCTCCAAGAGCTTGGTACCACAAACTGAGCTGTACTCTCGAAGAAAAAGGGTTCAAGAGATCTGAAGCTGATCACACATTGTTCACGGTCCAAAGTCCACGAGGAATCATTGTAGTATTGGTCTACGTGGATGACCTTATCATTTCCGGCAATGATAAGGAAGGTATTCTCCAAACTAAAACCTATCTTAAAACTGTGTTTGATATCAAAGATCTTGGAGAACTAAAATATTTCCTAGGGATTGAAGTATGTCGCTCTTCGGAGGGCTTATTTCTATCACAAAGGAAGTATACTCTTGACTTGCTGAATGAGACAGGTAAAATAGGAGCAAAGCCAGCCAAAACACCTCTTGCAGATGGCTACAAGGTCAAGCGAAAGGGGGAGAAAAAGGGCAAGGAGCTTGAAGAAGAAGATCCATTAGACAAACCATATGCAAATCCTCTTCAATACCGAAGACTAGTGGGTAAGCTTATCTATCTGACTTTAACAAGACCTGACTTATGTTTTGCTGTGAATCAGGTGAGTCAATACATACAAAATCCCACAGTCAACCATTGAAACATGGTGGAGAGGATACTCAGATATCTAAAAGGGAGTCCGGGACAAGGCATATGGATGGGAAAAAATGAGAATACCGAGATTATTGGTTATTATGATGCAGACTACGCTGGTGACACAAATGATAGGAAGTCAACCACTGGATATTGCACATTTATTGGAGGGAATTTGGTGACATGGAAGTCTAAGAAGCAGAAGGTAGTGTCATGTTCATGTGCTGAATCTAAGTATAGAGCAATGAGGAAGCTCACGGAAGAACTCATTTAGCTTAAAGCATTACTCAGAGATCTAGGCATTGAAACCACAAGACCCATCACCATGCATTGCGACAATCAAGCCACTATACACATTGCCAGCAACTCTGTGTTTCATGAGAGGACCAAGCACATAGAAGTTGACTGCCACAAAGTTCGAGAGAAGATCAAAGAAGGAGTCACACTACCATGCTTTACAAGAAGTGAAGATCAACTAGTAGACATCTTTACCAAAGCTGCGAGTCTTAAGGTTTGCAAACACATCTACAGCAAACTAGGGCTTGTGGATCCAACCCATCCTTGATCATATCCCCTACTCATAGACGTTATGCTCTTTTCCTCATCATAGATTTTTTCCCAAGTGGTTTTTTCTATGATGAGGTTTTTACCGAGGTAACGCCTATGTAGGTCCAAGCTTAGTCTTTGTTCAACGATGGCTGAGCTTGAGGGGGAGTATTGAGAAAAGGCATTCCGTGTAGAAGGTCGGGTACTATTCATCTCGGGTACAATTCATCTTGAAACCCGAGATTACTATTCATCCCCGGATTATAGAGAAAAGGTATTCCATGCGGAAGGTCATATACTATTCATCTCGGGTACTATTCATCCCGAGACCTGAGATTACTATCCATACCGTGATCTTTTTTATTTAGGGCCTCTTCCTTCTACTATAAAAGGAGGAAACCCCCATTTTTGTAACCTAACCTAATATTTGTGCCTCTTATGTCTGAGAGAGAGCTGCCTCTTATTTTCTTCTTTTCTTGCTGAATCTCTTCTCTAATTCTTTATTTAATCAGCATAAATCTCTTAAAATCTATATCTTGAAGGTTCATAACTCTGTTTTTAAGTATATCAGCTAAAAATGGCCAAATCCATGTCAATGAAACCATTGATTCTTCATTTTCACATCAATAGGTGTTGTTCAAGCATCCATATGTGTCTTCTTGCTACAACTCTCCATATTCACCATTAGGAACTCGTATGAGATTCTAAGAACTAACAGAACTATGGGATAAGCTATAATGCTTGTTTCTTACTTTTACTTGCTTCTACACCTTGGTAACATGCTTAATCACATCATCAAGAATGCTAAAAGGCTGAATCTAAGCTTTTGATGAAGTTTCATCAGTCAAACCCTCTACAGGGCCTTCAATGGCTTTGTGTACTGGATCTTGAACATCTCAAAGTAGTTGTAAGAGAGATGATACCCTTTTAGTTAGTTTAACATTTCTATTCACTTTTATTTGTATCTTGAAGGTTCATAAATCTCTTTTTAGGTATATAAGCTAAAAATTGCCAAATCCATGTCAATGAAACCATTGATTCTTCATCTTCACATCAATAGGTGTTGTTTAAGCCTCCATATGTGTCTTCTTGCTACAACTCTCCATATTCACCATTAGAAACTCTTGTGAGATTCTAATAACTAACAGAACTATGAGATAAGCTATAATACTTGTTTCTTACTTTAACTTGCTTCTACACTTTGGTAGCATGCTTAATCACATCATCAAGAGTGCTAAAAGACTGAATCTAAGCCTTTGATGAAGTTTCATCATTCAAACCCTCATCAAACCCTACAATGGCTCAGTGTCCTGGATCTTAAACATCTCAAAGCAGTTGTCAGAGATCCAACTTCTTTAGTTACAGTTCAAGACTTCTATTCACTGTTATTTGTATCTTGAAGGTTCATAACTCTTTTTTTAGGTATATCAGCTAACAAATGGTCAAATCCATGTCAATGAAACCATAGATTCTTCATTTTCAAATCAATAGGTGTTGTTTAAGCCTCCATATGTGTCTTGTTGCTACAACTCTCCGTATTCACCATTAAAAACTCTTATGAGATTCTAAGAACTAAGAGAACTATGGGATAAGCTATAATGCTTGTTTGTTACTTTAACTTGCTTCTACACTTTGGTAGCATGCTGAATCACATCATCAAGAGTGCTAAAAGACTGAATCTAAGCCTTTAATGAAGTTTCATCACTCAAACCCTCTTCAAAGCCTAGAATGGCTCTTTGTACTGGATCTTGAACATCTCAAAGCAGTTGTAAGAGATCCGATTCCTTTTGTTACAGTTCAACACTTCTATTCACTCTTATTTGTATCTTGAAGGTTCATAACTCTTTTTTTTGTTATATCAGCTAAAAATGGTCAAATCCATGTCAATGAAACCATTGATTCTTCATTTTCACATCAACAGGTGTTTTTTGAACCTCCATATATGTCTTCTTGCTACAGCTCTCCATATTCACCATTAGGAACTCCTATGAGATTCTAAGAACTAAGAGAACTATGGGATAAGCTATAATGCTAGTTTCTTACTTTTACTTGCTTCTACAGCTTGGTAACATGCTTAATCACATCATCAAGAGTGCTAAAAGGCTGAATCTAAACCTTTGATGAAGTTTTAACACTTAAACCCTCTACAAAGTCTACAATGGCTTTGTGTACTGGATCTTGAACATCTCAAAGTAGTTGTAAGAAAGATCCAACCCCTTCAATTAGTTTAACACTTCTATTCGATCTTATTTGTATCTTGAAGGTTCATAAATCAGTTTTTAGGTATATATGCTAAAAATGGCCAAATTCATGTCAATGAAACAATTGATTCTTCATTTTCACATCAATAGGTGTTGTTTAAGCCTCCATATGTGTCTTCTTGCTATAACTCTCTGTATTCACCATCAGAAACTCTTATGAGATTCTAAGAACTAAGAGAACTATGGGGTAAGCTATAATGCTTGTTTCTTATTTTAACTTGCTTCTACACTTTGTTACCATGCTTAATCACATCATCAAGAGTGCTAAAAGGCTGAATCTAAGCCTTTGATGAAGTTTCATCACTCAAACCCTCTTCAAAGCCTACAATGGCTCTATGTACTGGATCTTGAACATCTCAACGCAGTTGTAAGAGATCCGACTCCTTTGGTTACAGTTCAACACCACTATTCACTCGTATTTGTATCTTGAAGGTTAATAACTCTGTTTTTAAGTATATCAGCTAAAAATGGCCAAATCCATGGCAATGAAACCATTGATTCTTCATTTTCACATCAATAGGTGTTGTTTAAGCATCCATATGTGTCCTCTTGCTACAACTCTCCATATTCACCATTAGAAACTCGTATGAGATTCTAAGAACTAACAGAACTATGGGATAAGGTATAATGCTTGTTTCTTACTTTTACTTGCTTCTACACCTTGGTAACATGCTTAATCACATCATCAAGAATGCTAAAAGGCTGAATCTAAGCTTTTGATGAAGTTTCATCAATCAAACCCTCTACAAAGCCTACAATGGCTTTGTGTATTGGATCTTGAACATCTCAAAGTAGTTGTAAGAGAGATCATACCCCTTTAGCTAGTTTAACACTTCTATTCACTCTTATTTGTATCTTGAAGGTTCATAAATCTTTTTTTAGGTATATAAGCTAAAAATGGCCAAATCCATGTCAATGAAACCATTGATTCTTCATCTTCACATCAATAGGTGTTGTTTAAACCTACATATGTGTCTTCTTGCTACAACTCTCCATATTCACCATTAGAAACTCTTGTGATATTCTAATAACTAACAGAACTATGAGATAAGCTATAATGTTTGTTTCTTACTTTAACTTGCTTCTACACTTTGGTAGCATGCTTAATCACATCATCAAGAGTGCTAAAACACTGAATCTAAGCCTTTGATGAAGTTTCATCACTCAAACCCTTATCAAACCCTACAATGGCTCTGTGTCTTGGATCTTAAACATCTCAAAGGAATTGTCAGAGATCCAACTCCTTTAGTTACAGTTCAACACTTCTATTCACTCTTATTTGTATCTTGAAGGTTCATAACTCTTTTTTTAGGTATATCAGCTAAAAATGATCAAATCCATGTCAATGAAACCATAGATTCTTCAGTTTCAAATCAATAGGTGTTGTTTAAGCATCCATATGTGTCTTCTTGCTACAACTCTCCATATTCACTATTAGGAACTCGTATAAGATTCTAAGAACTAACAGAACTATGGGATAAGCTATAATGCTTGTTTCTTACTTTTACTTGCTTCTACACCTTGGTAACATGCTTAATCACATCATCAAGAATGCTAAAACGCTGAATCTAAGCTTTTGATGAAGTTTCATCAGTCAAACCCTCTACAGAGCCTTCAATGGCTTTGTGTACTGGATCTTGAACAGCTCAAAGTAGTTGTAAGAGAGATGATACCCTTTTAGTTAGTTTAACACTTCTATTCACTCTTATTTGTATCTTGAAGGTTCATAAATCTCTTTTTAGGTATATAAGCTAAAAATGGCCACGTCCATGTCAATGAAACCATTGATTCTTCATCTTCACATCAATAGGTGTTGTTTAAGCCTCCATATGTGTCTTCTTGCTACAACTCTCCATATTCAACATTAGAAACTCTTGTGAGATTCTAATAACTAACAGAACTATTAGATAAGCTATAATGCTTGTTTCTTACTTTAACTTGCTTCTACACTTTGGTAGCATGCTTAATCACATTATCAAGAGTGCTAAAAGACTGAATCTAAGCCTTTGATGAAGTTTCATCACTCAAACCCTCATCAAACCCTACAATGGCTCTGTGTCCTGGATCTTAAACATCTCAAAGCAGTTTTCAGAGATCCAACTCCTTTAGTTACAGTTCAACACTTCTATTCACTCTTATTTGTATCTTGAAGGTTCATAACTCTTTTTTTAGGTATATCAGCTAAAAATGATCAAATCCATGTCAATGAAACCATAGATTCTTCATTTTCAAATCAATAGGTGTTGTTTAAGCCTCCATATGTGTCTTTTTGCTACAACTCTCCATATTCACAATTAGGAACTCCTATGAGATTCTAAGAACTAACACAACTATGGGATAAACTATAATGCTTGTTTCTTACTTTAACTTGCTTCTACACTTTGGTAGCATGCTTAATCACATCATCAAGAGTGCTAAAAGGCTGAATCTAAGCCTTTGATAAAGTTTCATCACTCAAACCCTCTTCAAAGCCTACAATGGCTCTGTGTACTGGATCTTGAACATCTCAAAGCAGTTGTAAGAGATCCGATTCCTTTGGTTACAGTTCAACACCTCTATTCACTCGTATTTGTATCTTGAAGGTTTATAACTCTGTTTTTAGGTATATCAGCTAAAAATGATCAAATCCATGTCAATGAAACCATATATTCTTCATTTTCAAATCAATAGGTGTTGTTTAAGCCTCCATATGTGTCTTTTTGCTACAACTCTCCATATTCACAATTAGGAACTCCTATGAGATTCTAAGAACTAACACAACTATGGGATAAGCTATAATGCTTGTTTCTTACTTTAACTTGCTTCTACACTTTGGTAGCATGCTTAATCACATCATCAAGAGTGCTAAAAGGCTGAATCTATGCCTTTGATAAAGTTTCATCACTCAAACCCTCTTCAAAGCCTACAATGGCTCTGTGTACTGGATCTTGAACATCTCAAAGCAGTTGTAAGAGATCCGACTCCTTTGGTTACAGTTCAACACTTCTATTCACTCTTATTTGTATCTTGAAGGTTCATAACTCTGTTTTTAGGTATATCAGCTAAAAATGGCCAAATCCATGTCAATGAAACCATTGATTCTTCATTTTCACATAAATAGGTGTTGTTTAAGCCTGCATATGTGTCTTTTTGCTACAACTCTCCATATTTACCATTAGGAACTCTTATGAGATTCTAAGAACTAACATAACTATGGGATAAGCTATAATGCTTGTTTCTTACTTTAACTTCCTTCTACACTTTAGTAGTATGCTTAATCACATCATCAAGAGTGCTAAAAGGCTGAATCTAAGCCTTTGATGAAGTTTCATCACTCAAACCCTCTTCAAAGCGTACAATGGCTCTGTGTACTAGATCTTGAACATCTCAAAGCAGTTGTAAGAGATTTGACTCCTTTGGTTACAGTTCAACACTTCTATTCACTCTTATTTGTATCTTGAAGGTTCATAACTCTGTTTTTAGGTATATAAGCTAAAAATGGCCAAATCCATGTCAATGAAACCATTGATTCTTCATTTTCACATAAATAGGTGTTGTTTAAGCCTCCATATGTGTCTTTTTGCTACAACTCTTCATATTTACCATTAGGAACTCTTATGAGATTCTAAGAACTAACAGAACTATGGGATAAGCTACAATGCTTGTTTCTTACTTTAACTTGCTTCTACACTTTGGTAGGATGCTTAATCACATCATCAAGAGTGCTAAAAGACTGAATCTAAGCCTTTGATGAAGTTTCATCACTCAAACCCTCTTCAAAGCCTACAATGGCTCTGTGTACTGGATCTTGAACATCTCAAAGCAGTTGTAAGAGATCCGATTTCTTTTGTTACAGTTCAACACCTCTATTCACTCGTATTTGTATCTTGAAGCTTTATAACTCTATTTTTAGGTATATCAGCTAAAAATGATCAAATCCATGTCAATGAAACCATAGATTCTTCATTTTCAAATCAATAGGTGTTGTTTAAGCCTCCATATGTGTCTTTTTGCTACAACTCTCCATATTCACAATTAGGAACTCCTATGAGATTCTATGAACTAACTCAACTATGGGATAAGCTATAATGCTTGTTTCTTACTTTAACTTGCTTCTACACTTTGGTAGCATGCTTAATCACATCATCAAGAGTGCTAAAAGGCTGAATCTAAGCCTTTGATAAAGTTTCATCACTCAAACCCTCTTCAAAGCCTACAATGGCTCTGTGTACTGGATCTTGAACATCTCAAAGCAGTTGTAAGAGATACGACTCCTTTGGTTACAGTTCAACACTTCTATTCACTCTTATTTGTATCTTGAAAGTTCATAACTCTGTTTTTGTTATATCAGCTAAAAATGGTCAAATCCATGTCAATGAAACCATTGATTCTTCATTTTCACATCAATATGTGTTGTTTGAACCTCCATATATGTCTTCTTGCTACAACTCTCCATATTCACCATTAGGAACTCCTATGAGATTCTAAGAACTAAGAAAACTATGGGATAAGCTATAATGCTTGTTTCTTACTTTTACTTGCTTCTACAGCTTGGTAACATGCTTAATCACATCATCAAGAGTGCTAAAAGGCTGAATCTAAGCCTTTGATGAAGTTTCAACACTCAAACCCTCTACAAAGCCTACAATGGCTTTGTGTACTGGATCTTGAATATCTCAAAGCAGTTGTAAGAGATCCGACTCATTTGGTTACAGTTCAACACTTCTATTCATTCTTATTTGTATCTTGAAGGTTCATAATTCTGTTTTTAGGTATATCAGCTAAAAATGGCCAAATCCATGTCAATGAAACCATTGATTCTTCATTTTCACATCAATAGGTGTTATTTAAGCCTCCATATGTGTCTTCTTGCTACAACTATCCATATTCACCATTAGAAACTCTTATGAGATTCTAAGAACTAACAGAATTATAGGAAAAGCTATAATGCTTGTTTTTTACTTTAACTTGCTTCTACACTTTGGTAGCATGGTTAATCACATCATCAAGAGTGCTAAAAAGCTGAATCTAAGCCTTTGATGAAGTTTGATCACTTTAACCCTCTTCAAAGCCTACAATGGCTCTGTGTACTGGATCTTGAACATCTCAAAGCAGTTGTAAGAGATCCGACTCATTTGGTTACAGTTCAACACTTCTATTCATTCGTATTTGTATCTTGAAGGTTCATAATTCTGTTTTTAGGTATATCAGCTAAAAATGGCCAAATCCATGTCAATGAAACCATTGATTCTTCATTTTCACATAAATAGGTGTTGTTTAAACCTACATATATGTCTTCTTGCTACAACTCTCCATATTCACCATTAGAAACTCTTGTGATATTCTAATAACTAACAGAACTATGAGATAAGCTATAATGTTTGTTTCTTACTTTAACTTGCTTCTACACTTTGGTAGCATGCTTAATCACATCATCAAGAGTGCTAAAACACTGAATCTAAGCCTTTGATGAAGTTTCATCACTCAAACCCTTATCAAACCCTACAATGGCTCTGTGTCTTGGATCTTAAACATCTCAAAGCAGTTGTCAGAGATCCAACTCCTTTAGTTACAGTTCAACACTTCTATTCACTCTTATTTGTATCTTGAAGGTTCATAACTCTTTTTTTTGTTATAGCAGCTAAAAATGGTCAAATCCATGTCAATGAAACCATTGATTCTTCATTTTCACATCAATATGTGTTGTTTGAACCTCCATATATGTCTTCTTGCTACAACTCTCCATATTCACCATTAGGAACTCCTATGAGATTCTAAGAACTAAGAGAACTATGGGATAAGCTATAATGCTTGTTTCTTACTTTTACTTGCTTCTACTGCTTGGTAACATGCTTAATCACATCATCAAGAGTGCTAAAAGGCTGAATCTAAGCCTTTGATGAAGTTTCAACACTCAAACCCTCTACAAAGCCTACAATGGCTTTGTGTACTGGATCTTGAACATCTCAAAGTAGTTGTAAGAAAGATCCAACCCCTTCAATTAGTTTAACACTTCTATTCGATCTTATTTGTATCTTGAAGGTTCATAAATCAGTTTTTAGGTATATATGCTAAAAATGGCCAAATTCATGTCAATGAAACAATTGATTCTTCATTTTCACATCAATAGGTGTTGTTTAAGCCTCCATATGTGTCTTCTTGCTACAACACTCTGTATTCACCATCACAAACTCTTATGAGATTCTAAGAACTAAGAGAACTATGGGGTAAGCTATAATGCTTGTTTCTTACTTTAACTTGCTTCTACACTTTGTTACCATGCTTAATCACATCATCAAGAGTGCTAAAAGGCTGAATCTAAGCCTTTGATGAAGTTTCATCACTCAAACCCTCTTCAAAGCCTACAATGGCTCTATGTACTGGATCTTGAACATCTCAACGCAGTTGTAAGAGATCCGACTCCTTTGGTTACAGTTCAACACCTCTATTCACTCGTATATGTATCTTGAAGGTTAATAACTCTGTTTTTAAGTATATCAGCTAAAAATTGCCAAATCCATGGCAATGAAACCATTGATTCTTCATTTTCACATCAATAAGTGTTGTTTAAGCATCCATATGTGTCCTCTTGCTACAACTCTCCATATTCACCATTAGGTACTCGTATGAGATTTTAAGAACTAACAGAACTATGGGATAAGGTATAATGCTTGTTTCTTAGTTTTACTTGCTTCTACACCTTGGTAACATGCTTAATCACATCATCAAGAATGCTAAAAGGCTGAATCTAAGCTTTTGACGAAGTTTCATCAATCAAACCCTCTACAAAGCCTACAATGGCTTTGTGTACTGGATCTTGAACATCTCAATGTAGTTGTAAGAGATATCATACCCCTTTAGCTAGTTTAACACTTCTATTCACTCTTATTTGTATCTTGAAGGTTCATAAATCTCTTTTTAGGTATATAAGCTAAAAATGGCCAAATCCATGTCAATGAAACCATTGATTCTTCATCTTCACATCAATAGGTGTTGTTTAAACCTACATATGTGTCTTCTTGCTACAACTCTCCATATTCACCATTAGAAACTCTTGTGATATTCTAATAACTAACAGAACTATGAGATAAGCTATAATGTTTGTTTCTTACTTTAACTTGCTTCTACACTTTTGGTAGCATGGTTAATCACATCATCAAGAGTGCTAAAACACTGAATCTAAGCCTTTGATGAAGTTTCATCACTCAAACCCTTATCAAACCCTACAATGGCTCTGTGTCTTGGATCTTAAACATCTCAAAGCAGTTGTCAGAGATCCAACTCCTTTAGTTACAGTTCAACACTTCTATTCACTCTTATTTGTATCTTGAAGGTTCATAACTCTTTTTTTAGGTATATCAGCTAAAAATGATCAAATCCATGTCAATGAAACCATAGATTCTTCAGTTTCAAATCAATAGGTGTTGTTTAAGCATCCATATGTGTCTTCTTGCTACAACTCTCCATATTCACCATTAGGAACTCGTATAAGATTCTAAGAACTAACAGAACTATGGGATAAGCTATAATGCTTGTTTCTTACTTTTACTTGCTTCTACACCTTGGTAACATGCTTAATCACATCATCAAGAATGCTAAAAGGCTGAATCTAAGCTTTTGATGAAGTTTCATCAGTCAAACCCTCTACAGAGCCTTCAATGGCTTTGTGTACTGGATCTTGAACATCTCAAAGTAGTTGTAAGAGAGATGATACCCTTTTAGTTAGTTTAACACTTCTATTCACTCTTATTTGTATCTTGAAGGTTCATAAATCTCTTTTTAGGTATATAAGCTAAAAATGGCCAAATCCATGTCAATGAAACCATTGATTCTTCATCTTCACATCAATAGGTGTTGTTTAAGCCTCCATATGTGTCTTCTTGCTACAACTCTCCATATTCACCATTATAAACTCTTGTGAGATTCTAATAACTAACAGAACTATTAGATAAGCTATAATGCTTGTTTCTTACTTTAACTTGCTTCTACACTTTGGTAGCATGCTTAATCACATTATCAAGAGTGCTAAAAGACTGAATCTAAGCCTTTGATGAAGTTTCATCACTCAAACCCTCATCAAACCCTACAATGGGTCTGTGTCCGGATCTTAAACATCTCAAAGCAGTTGTCGGAGATCCAACTCCTTTGAGTTACAGTTCAACACTTCTATTCACTCTTATTTGTATCTTGAAGGTTCATAACTCTTTTTTTAGGTATATCAGCTAAAAATGATCAAATTCATGTCAATGAAACCATATATTCTTCATTTTCAAATCAATAGGTGTTGTTTAATCCTCCATATGTGTCTTCTTGCTACAACTCTCCGTATTCACCATTAGAAACTCTTATGAGATTCTAAGAACTAAGAGAACTATGGGATAAGCTACAATTCTTGTTTCTTACTTTAACTTGCTTCTACACTTTGGTAGCATGTTTAATCACATCATCAAGAGTGCTAAAAGACTGAATCTAAGCCTTTGATGAAGTTTCATCACTCAAACCCTCTTCAAAGCCTACAATGGCTCTGTGTACTGGATCTTGAACATCTCAAAGTAGTTGTAAGAGAGATGATACCCTTTTAGTTAGTTTAACACTTCTATTCACTCTTATTTGTATCTTGAAGGTTCATAAATCTCTTTTTAGGTATATAAGCTAAAAATGGCCAAATCCATGTCAATGAAACCATTGATTCTTCATCTTCACATCAATAGGTGTTGTTTAAGCCTCCATATTTGTCTTCTTGCTACAACTCTCCATATTCACCATTATAAACTCTTGTGAGATTCTAATAACTAACAGAACTATTAGATAAGCTATAATGCTTGTTTCTTACTTTAACTTGCTTTTACACTTTGGTAGCATGCTTAATCACATTATCAAGAGTGCTAAAAGACTGAATCTAAACCTTTGATGAAGTTTCATCACTCAAACCCTCATCAAACCCTACAATGGCTCTGTGTCCTGGATCTTAAACATCTCAAAGCAGTTGTCAGAGATCCAACTCCTTTAGTTACAGTTCAACACTTCTATTCACTCTTATTTGTATCTTGAAGGTTCATAACTCTTTTTTTAGGTATATCAGCTAAAAATGATCAAATCCATGTCAATGAAACCATATATTCTTCATTTTCAAATCAATAGGTGTTGTTTAAGCCTCCATATGTGTCTTCTTGCTACAACTCTCCGTATTCACCATTAGAAACTCTTATGAGATTCTAAGAACTAAGAGAACTATGGGATAAGCTACAATTCTTGTTTCTTACTTTAACTTGCTTCTACACTTTGGTAGCATGCTTAATCACATCATCAAGAGTGCTAAAAGACTGAATCTAAGCCTTTGATGAAGTTTCATCACTCAAACCCTCTTCAAAGCCTACAATGGCTCTGTGTACTGGATCTTGAACATCTCAAAGTAGTTGTAAGAGAGATGATACCCTTTTAGTTAGTTTAACACTTCTATTCACTCTTATTTGTATCTTGAAGGTTCATAAATCTCTTTTTAGGTATATAAGCTAAAAATGGCCAAATCCATGTCAATGAAACCATTGATTCTTCATCTTCACATCAATAGGTGTTGTTTAAGCCTCCATATTTGTCTTCTTGCTACAACTCTCCATATTCACCATTAGAAACTCTTGTGAGATTCTAATAACTAACAGAACTATTAGATAAGCTATAATGCTTGTTTCTTACTTTAACTTGCTTCTACACTTTGGTAGCATGCTTAATCACATTATCAAGAGTGCTAAAAGACTGAATCTAAGCCTTTGATGAAGTTTCATCACTCAAACCCTCATCAAACCCTACAATGGCTCTGTGTCCTGGATCTTAAACATCTCAAAGCAGTTGTCAGAGATCCTATTCCTTTGAGTTACTGATTCAACACTTCTATTCACTCTTATTTGTATCTTGAAGGTTCATAACTCTTTTTTTAGGTATATCAGCTAAAAATGATCAAATCCATGTCAATGAAACCATATATTCTTCATTTTCAAATCAATAGGTGTTGTTTAAGCCTCCATATGTGTCTTCTTGCTACAACTCTCCGTATTCACCATTAGAAACTCTTATGAGATTCTAAGAACTAAGAGAACTATGGGATAAGCTACAATTCTTGTTTCTTACTTTAACTTGCTTCTACACTTTGGTAGCATGCTTAATCACATCATCAAGAGTGCTAAAAGACTGAATCTAAGCCTTTGATGAAGTTTCATCACTCAAACCCTCTTCAAAGCCTACAATGGCTCTGTGTACTGGATCTTGAACATCTCAAAGTAGTTGTAAGAGAGATGATACCCTTTTAGTTAGTTTAACACTTCTATTCACTCTTATTTGTATCTTGAAGGTTCATAAATCTCTTTTTAGGTATATAAGCTAAAAATGGCCAAATCCATGTCAATGAAACCATTGATTCTTCATCTTCACATCAATAGGTGTTGTTTAAGCCTCCATATTTGTCTTCTTGCTACAACTCTCCATATTCACCATTAGAAACTCTTGTGAGATTCTAATAACTAACAGAACTATTAGATAAGCTATAATGCTTGTTTCTTACTTTAACTTGCTTCTACACTTTGGTAGCATGCTTAATCACATTATCAAGAGTGCTAAAAGACTGAATCTAAGCCTTTGATGAAGTTTCATCACTCAAACCCTCATCAAACCCTACAATGGCTCTGTGTCCTGGATCTTAAACATCTCAAAGCAGTTGTCAGAGATCCAACTCCTTTAGTTACAGTTCAACACTTCTATTCACTCTTATTTGTATCTTGAAGGTTCATAACTCTTTTTTTAGGTATATCAGCTAAAAATGATCAAATCCATGTCAATGAAACCATATATTCTTCATTTTCAAATCAATAGGTGTTGTTTAAGCCTCCATATGTGTCTTCTTGCTACAACTCTCCGTATTCACCATTAGAAACTCTTATGAGATTCTAAGAACTAAGAGAACTATGGGATAAGCTACAATTCTTGTTTCTTACTTTAACTTGCTTCTACACTTTGGTAGCATGCTTAATCACATCATCAAGAGTGCTAAAAGACTGAATCTAAGCCTTTGATGAAGTTTCATCACTCAAACCCTCTTCAAAGCCTACAATGGCTCTGTGTACTGGATCTTGAACATCTCAAAGTAGTTGTAAGAGAGATGATACCCTTTTAGTTAGTTTAACACTTCTATTCACTCTTATTTGTATCTTGAAGGTTCATAAATCTCTTTTTAGGTATATAAGCTAAAAATGGCCAAATCCATGTCAATGAAACCATTGATTCTTCATCTTCACATCAATAGGTGTTGTTTAAGCCTCCATATGTGTCTTCTTGCTACAACTCTCCATATTCACCATTAGAAACTCTTGTGAGATTCTAATAACTAACAGAACTATTAGATAAGCTATAATGCTTGTTTCTTACTTTAACTTGCTTCTACACTTTGGTAGCATGCTTAATCACATTATCAAGAGTGCTAAAAGACTGAATCTAAGCCTTTGATGAAGTTTCATCACTCAAACCCTCATCAAACCCTACAATGGCTCTGTGTCCTGGATCTTAAACATCTCAAAGCAGTTGTCAGAGATCCAACTCCTTTAGTTACAGTTCAACACTTCTATTCACTCTTATTTGTATCTTGAAGGTTCATAACTCTTTTTTTTGTTATAGCAGCTAAAAATGGTCAAATCCATGTCAATGAAACCATTGATTCTTCATTTTCACATCAATATGTGTTGTTTGAACCTCCATATATGTCTTCTTGCTACAACTCTCCATATTCACCATTAGGAACTCGTATAAGATTCTAAGAACTAACAGAACTATGGGATAAGCTATAATGCTTGTTTCTTACTTTTACTTGCTTCTACACCTTGGTAACATGCTTAATCACATCATCAAGAATGCTAAAAGGCTGAATCTAAGCTTTTGACGAAGTTTCATCAATCAAACCCTCTACAAAGCCTACAATGGCTTTGTGTACTGGATCTTGAACATCTCAATGTAGTTGTAAGAGAGATCATACCCCTTTAGCTAGTTTAACACTTCTATTCACTCTTATTTGTATCTTGAAGGTTCATAAATCTCTTTTTAGGTATATAAGCTAAAAATGGCCAAATCCATGTCAATGAAACCATTGATTCTTCATCTTCACATCAATAGGTGTTGTTTAAGCCTCCATATGTGTCTTCTTTCTACAACTCTCCATATTCACCATTAGAAACTCTAGTGAGATTCTAATAACTAACAGAACTATTAGATAAGCTATAATGCTTGTTTCTTACTTTAACTTGCTTCTACACTTTGGTAGCATGCTTAATCACATTATCAAGAGTGCTAAAAGACTGAATCTAAGCCTTTGATGAAGGTTCATCACTCAAACCCTCATCAAACCCTACAATCGCTCTGTGTCCTGGATCTTAAACATCTCAAAGCAGTTGTCAGAGATCCAACTCCTTTAGTTACAGTTCAACACTTCTATTCACTCTTATTTGTATCTTGAAGGTTCATAACTCTTTTTTTAGGTATATCAGCTAAAAATGATCAAATCCATGTCAATGAAACCATATATTCTTCATTTTCAAATCAATAGGTGTTGTTTAAGCCTCCATATGTGTCTTCTTGCTACAACTCTCCGTATTCACCATTAGAAACTCTTATGAGATTCTAAGAACTAAGAGAACTATGGGATAAGCTACAATTCTTGTTTCTTACTTTAACTTGCTTCTACACTTTGGTAGCATGCTTAATCACATCATCAAGAGTGCTAAAAGACTGAATCTAAGCCTTTGATGAAGTTTCATCACTCAAACCCTCTTCAAAGCCTACAATGGCTCTGTGTACTGGATCTTGAACATCTCAAAGTAGTTGTAAGAGAGATGATACCCTTTTAGTTAGTTTAACACTTCTATTCACTCTTATTTGTATCTTGAAGGTTCATAAATCTCTTTTTAGGTATATAAGCTAAAAATGGCCAAATCCATGTCAATGAAACCATTGATTCTTCATCTTCACATCAATAGGTGTTGTTTAAGCCTCCATATGTGTCTTCTTGCTACAACTCTCCATATTCACCATTAGAAACTCTTGTGAGATTCTAATAACTAACAGAACTATTAGATAAGCTATAATGCTTGTTTCTTACTTTAACTTGCTTCTACACTTTGGTAGCATGCTTAATCACATTATCAAGAGTGCTAAAAGACTGAATCTAAGCCTTTGATGAAGTTTCATCACTCAAACCCTTATCAAACCCTACAATGGCTCTGTGTCTTGGATCTTAAACATCTCAAAGCAGTTGTCAGAGATCCAACTCCTTTAGTTACAGTTCAACACTTCTATTCACTCTTATTTGTATCTTGAAGGTTCATAACTCTTTTTTTAGGTATATCAGCTAAAAATGATCAAATCCATGTCAATGAAACCATAGATTCTTCAGTTTCAAATCAATAGGTGTTGTTTAAGCATCCATATGTGTCTTCTTGCTACAACTCTCCATATTCACCATTAGGAACTCGTATAAGATTCTAAGAACTAACAGAACTATGGGATAAGCTATAATGCTTGTTTCTTACTTTTACTTGCTTCTACACCTTGGTAACATGCTTAATCACATCATCAAGAATGCTAAAAGGCTGAATCTAAGCTTTTGATGAAGTTTCATCAGTCAAACCCCTCTACAGAGCCTTCAATGGCTTTGTGTAATTGGATCTTGAACATCTCAAAGTAGTTGTAAGAGAGATGATACCCTTTTAGTTAGTTTAACACTTCTATTCACTCTTATTTGTATCTTGAAGGTTCATAAATCTCTTTTTAGGTATATAAGCTAAAAATGGCCAAATCCATGTCAATGAAACCATTGATTCTTCATCTTCACATCAATAGGTGTTGTTTAAGACTCCATATGTGTCTTCTTGCTACAACTCTCCATATTCACCATTATAAACTCTTGTGAGATTCTAATAACTAACAGAACTATTAGATAAGCTATAATGCTTGTTTCTTACTTTAACTTGCTTCTACACTTTGGTAGCATGCTTAATCACATCATCAAGAGTGCTAAAAGACTGAATCTAAGCCTTTGATAAAGTTTCATCACTCAAACCCTCCTCAAAGCCTACAATGGCTCTGTGTACTGGATCTTGAACATCTCAAAGCAGTTGTAAGAGATCCGATTCCTTTGGTTACAGTTCAACACCTCTATTCACTCGTATTTGTATCTTGAAGGTTTATAACTCTGTTTTTAGGTATATCAGCTAAAAATGATCAAATCCATGTCAATGAAACCATAGATTCTTCATTTTCAAATCAATAGGAGTTGTTTAAGCCTCCATATGTGTCTTTTTGCTACAACTCTCCATATTCACAATTAGGAACTCCTATGAGATTCTAAGAACTAACACAACTATGGGATAAGCTATAATGCTTGTTTCTTACTTTAACTTGCTTCTACACTTTGGTAACATGCTTAATCACATCATCAAGAGTGCTAAAAGGCTGAATCTAAGCCTTTGATAAAGTTTCATCACTCAAACCCTCTTCAAAGCCTACAATGGCTCTGTGTACTGGATCTTGAACATCTCAAAGCAGTTGTAAGAGATCCGACTCCTTTGGTTACAGTTCAACACTTCTATTCACTCTTATTTGTATCTTGAAGGTTCATAACTCTGTTTTTAGGTATATCAGCTAAAAATGGCCAAATCCATGTCAATGAAACCATTGATTCTTCATTTTCACATAAATAGGTGTTGTTTAAGCCTCCATATGTGTCTTTTTTGCTACAACTCTCCATATTTACGATTAGGAACTCTTATGAGATTCTAAGAACTAACATAACTATGGGATAAGCTATAATGCTTGTTTCTTACTTTAACTTCCTTCTACACTTTAGTAGCATGCTTAATCACATCATCAAGAGTGCTTAAAAGCTGAATCTAAGCCTTTGATGAAGTTTCATCACTCTAACCCTCTTCAAAGCCTACAATGGCTCTGTGTCCTGGATCTTAAACATCTCAAAGCAGTTGTCAGAGATCCAACTCCTTTAGTTACAGTTCAACACTTCTATTCACTCTTATTTGTATCTTGAAGGTTCATAACTCTTTTTTTAGGTATATCAGCTAAAAATGATCAAATCCATGTCAATGAAACCATATATTCTTCCTTTTCAAATCAATAGGTGTTGTTTAAGCCTCCATATGTGTCTTCTTGCTACAACTCTCCGTATTCACCATTAGAAACTCTTATGAGATTCTAAGAACTAAGAGAACTATGGGATAAGCTACAATTCTTGTTTCTTACTTTAACTTGCTTCTACACTTTGGTAGCATGCTTAATCACATCATCAAGAGTGCTAAAAGACTGAATCTAAGCCTTTGATGAAGTTTCATCACTCAAACCCTCTTCAAAGCCTACAATGGCTCTGTGTACTGGATCTTGAACATCTCAAAGTAGTTGTAAGAGATCCGATTCCTTTGGTTACAGTTCAACACCTCTATTCACTCGTATTTGTATCTTGAAGGTTTATAACTCTGTTTTTAGGTATATCAGCTAAAAATGATCAAATCCATGTCAATGAAACCATAGATTCTTCATTTTCAAATCAATAGGAGTTGTTTAAGCCTCCATATGTGTCTTTTTGCTACAACTCTCCGTATTCACAATTAGGAACTCCTATGAGATTCTAAGAACTAACACAACTATGGGATAAGCTATAATGCTTGTTTCTTACTTTAACTTGCTTCTACACTTTGGTAACATGCTTAATCACATCATCAAGAGTGCTAAAAGGCTGAATCTAAGCCTTTGATAAAGTTTCATCACTCAAACCCTCTTCAAAGCCTACAATGGCTCTGTGTACTGGAACTTGAACATCTCAAAGCAGTTGTAAGAGATCCGACTCCTTTGGTTACAGTTCAACACTTCTATTCACTCTTATTTGTATCTTGAAGGTTCATAACTCTTTTTTTAGGTATATCAGCTAAAAATGATCAAATCCATGTCAATGAAACCATATATTCTTCATTTTCAAATCAATAGGTGTTGTTTAAGCCTCCATATGTGTCTTCTTGCTACAACTCTCCGTATTCACCATTAGAAACTCTTATGAGATTCTAAGAACTAAGAGAACTATGGGATAAGCTACAATTCTTGTTTCTTACTTTAACTTGCTTCTACACTTTGGTAGCATGCTTAATCACATCATCAAGAGTGCTAAAAGACTGAATCTAAGCCTTTGATGAAGTTTCATCACTCAAACCCTCTTCAAAGCCTACAATGGCTCTGTGTACTGGATCTTGAACATCTCAAAGTAGTTGTAAGAGATCCGATTCCTTTGGTTACAGTTCAACACCTCTATTCACTCGTATTTGTATCTTGAAGGTTTATAACTCTGTTTTTAGGTATATCAGCTAAAAATGATCAAATCCATGTCAATGAAACCATAGATTCTTCATTTTCAAATCAATAGGAGTTGTTTAAGCCTCCATATGTGTCTTTTTGCTACAACTCTCCGTATTCACAATTAGGAACTCCTATGAGATTCTAAGAACTAACACAACTATGGGATAAGCTATAATGCTTGTTTCTTACTTTAACTTGCTTCTACACTTTGGTAACATGCTTAATCACATCATCAAGAGTGCTAAAAGGCTGAATCTAAGCCTTTGATAAAGTTTCATCACTCAAACCCTCTTCAAAGCCTACAATGGCTCTGTGTACTGGAACTTGAACATCTCAAAGCAGTTGTAAGAGATCCGACTCCTTTGGTTACAGTTCAACACTTCTATTCACTCTTATTTGTATCTTGAAGGTTCATAACTCTGTTTTTAGGTATATCAGCTAAAAATGGCCAAATCCATGTCAATGAAACCATTGATTCTTCATTTTCACATAAATAGGTGTTGTTTAAGCCTCCATATGTGTCTTTTTGCTACAACTCTCCATATTTACGATTAGGAACTCTTATGAGATTCTAAGAACTAACATAACTATGGGATAAGCTATAATGCTTGTTTCTTACTTTAACTTCCTTCTACACTTTAGTAGCATGCTTAATCACATCATCAAGAGTGCTTAAAAGCTGAATCTAACCCTTTGATGAAGTTTCATCACTCTAACCCTCTTCAAAGCCTACAATGGCTCTGTGTCCTGGATCTTAAACATCTCAAAGCAGTTGTCAGAGATCCAACTCCTTTAGTTACAGTTCAACACTTCTATTCACTCTTATTTGTATCTTGAAGGTTCATAACTCTTTTTTTAGGTATATCAGCTAAAAATGATCAAATCCATGTCAATGAAACCATATATTCTTCATTTTCAAATCAATAGGTGTTGTTTAAGCCTCCATATGTGTCTTCTTGCTACAACTCTCCGTATTCACCATTAGAAACTCTTATGAGATTCTAAGAACTAAGAGAACTATGGGATAAGCTACAATTCTTGTTTCTTACTTTAACTTGCTTCTACACTTTGGTAGCATGCTTAATCACATCATCAAGAGTGCTAAAAGACTGAATCTAAGCCTTTGATGAAGTTTCATCACTCAAACCCTCTTCAAAGCCTACAATGGCTCTGTGTACTGGATCTTGAACATCTCAAAGTAGTTGTAAGAGATCCGATTCCTTTGGTTACAGTTCAACACCTCTATTCACTCGTATTTGTATCTTGAAGGTTTATAACTCTGTTTTTAGGTATATCAGCTAAAAATGATCAAATCCATGTCAATGAAACCATAGATTCTTCATTTTCAAATCAATAGGAGTTGTTTAAGCCTCCATATGTGTCTTTTTGCTACAACTCTCCATATTCACAATTAGGAACTCCTATGAGATTCTAAGAACTAACACAACTATGGGATAAGCTATAATGCTTGTTTCTTACTTTAACTTGCTTCTACACTTTGGTAACATGCTTAATCACATCATCAAGAGTGCTAAAAGGCTGAATCTAAGCCTTTGATAAAGTTTCATCACTCAAACCCTCTTCAAAGCCTACAATGGCTCTGTGTACTGGAACTTGAACATCTCAAAGCAGTTGTAAGAGATCCGACTCCTTTGGTTACAGTTCAACACTTCTATTCACTCTTATTTGTATCTTGAAGGTTCATAACTCTGTTTTTAGGTATATCAGCTAAAAATGGCCAAATCCGTGTCAATGAAACCATTGATTCTTCATTTTCACATAAATAGGTGTTGTTTAAGCCTCCATATGTGTCTTTTTGCTACAACTCTCCATATTTACGATTAGGAACTCTTATGAGATTCTAAGAACTAACATAACTATGGGATAAGCTATAATGCTTGTTTCTTACTTTAACTTCCTTCTACACTTTAGTAGCATGCTTAATCACATCATCAAGAGTGCTAAAAGCTGAATCTAACCCTTTGATGAAGTTTCATCACTCTAACCCTCTTCAAAGCCTACAATGGCTCTGTGTCCTGGATCTTAAACATCTCAAAGCAGTTGTCAGAGATCCAACTCCTTTAGTTACAGTTCAACACTTCTATTCACTCTTATTTGTATCTTGAAGGTTCATAACTCTTTTTTTAGGTATATCAGCTAAAAATGATCAAATCCATGTCAATGAAACCATATATTCTTCATTTTCAAATCAATAGGTGTTGTTTAAGCCTCCATATGTGTCTTCTTGCTACAACTCTCCGTATTCACCATTAGAAACTCTTATGAGATTCTAAGAACTAAGAGAACTATGGGATAAGCTACAATTCTTGTTTCTTACTTTAACTTGCTTCTACACTTTGGTAGCATGCTTAATCACATCATCAAAAGTGCTAAAAGACTGAATCTAAGCCTTTGATGAAGTTTCATCACTCAAACCCTCTTCAAAGCCTACAATGGCTCTGTGTACTGGATCTTGAACATCTCAAAGCAGTTGTAAGAGATCCGATTCCTTTGGTTACAGTTCAACACCTCTATTCACTCGTATTTGTATCTTGAAGGTTTATAACTCTGTTTTTAGGTATATCAGCTAAAAATGGCCAAATCTATGTCAAAGAAACCATTGATTCTTCATTTTCACATAAATAGGTGTTGTTTAAGCCTCCATATGTGTCTTTTTGCTACAACTCTCCATATTTACCATTAGGAACTCTTATGAGATTCTAAGAACTAACATAACTACGGGATAAGCTATAATGCTTGTTTCTTACTTTAACTTCCTTGTACACTTTAGTAGCATGCTTAATCACATCATCAAGAGTGCTAAAAGGCTGAATCTAAGCCTTTGATGAAGTTTCATCACTCAAACCCTCTTCAAAGCGTACAATGGCATTGTGTACTAGATCTTGAACATCTCAAAGCAGTTGTAAGAGATCCGACTCCTTTGGTTACACTTCAACACCTCTATTCACTCATCTTTGTATCCTGAAGGTTCATAACTCTTTTTTAGGTATATCAGCTAAAAATGGCCAAATCCATGTCAATGAAACCATTGATTCTTCATTTTCACATAAATAGGTGTTGTTTAAGCCTCCATATGTGTCTTTTTGCTACAACTCTCCATATTGACCATTAGGAACTCTTATGAGATTCTAAGAACTAACAGAACTATGGGATAAGCTACAATGCTTATTTCTTACTTTAACTTCCTTCTACACTTTAGTAGCATGCTTAATCACATCATCAAGAGTGCTAAAAGGCTGAATCTAAGCCTTTGATGAAGTTTCATCACTCAAACCCTCTTCAAAGCGTACAATGGTATTGTGTACTAGATCTTGAACATCTCAAAGCAGTTGTAAGAGATCCGACTCGTTTGGTTACACTTCAACACCTCTATTCACTCATCTTTGTATCTTGAAGGTTCATAACTCTGTTTTTAGGTATATCAGCTAAAAATGGCCAAATCCATGTCAATGAAACCATTGATTCTTCATTTTCACATAAATAGGTGTTGTTTAAGCCTCCATATGTGTCTTTTTGCTACAACTCTCCATATTTACCATTAGGAACTCTTATGAGATTCTAAGAACTAACAGAACTATGGGATAAGCTATAATGCTTGTTTCTTACTTTAACTTGCTTCTACACTTTGGTAGCATGCTTAATCACATCATCAAGAGTGCTAAAAGACTGAATCTAAGCCTTTGATGAAGTTTCATCACTCAAACCCTCTTCAAAGCCTACAATGGCTCTGTGTACTGGATCTTGAACATCTCAAAGCAGTTGTAAGAGATCCGATTCCTTTGGTTACAGTTCAACACCTCTATTCACTCATATTTGTATCTTGAAGGTTTATAACTCTGTTTTTAGCTATATCAGCTAAAAATGATCAAATCCATGTCAATGAAACCATAGATTCTTCATTTTCAAATCAATAGGTGTTGTTTAAGCCTCCATATGTGTCTTTTTGCTACAACTCTCCATATTCACAATTAGGAACTCTTATGAGATTCTAAGAACTAACACAACTATGGGATAAGCTATAATGCTTGTTTCTTACTTTAACTTGCTTCTACACTTTGGTAGCATGCTTAATCACATCATCAAGAGTGCTAAAAGGCTGAATCTAAGCCTTTGATAAAGTTTCATCACTCAAACCCTCTTCAAAGCCTACAATGGCTCTGTGTACTGGATCTTGAACATCTCAAAGCAGTTGTAAGAGATCCGACTCCTTTGGTTACAGTTCAACACTTCTATTCACTCTTATTTGTATCTTGAAGGTTCATAACTCTGTTTTTAGGTATATCAGCTAAAAATGGCCAAATCCATGTCAATGAAACCATTGATTCTTCATTTTCACATCAATAGGTGTTGTTTAAGCCTACATATAGCTTTTCTTGCTACAACTCTCCATATTCGCCATTAGGAACTCCTAGGAGATTCTAAGAACTAACAGAATTATGGGATAAGCTATAATGCATGTTTCTTACTTTTAATTGGTTCTACACCTTGGTAACATGCTTAATCACATCATCAGGAGTGCTAAAAGGATTAATCTAAGTCTTTGATGAAGTTGCATCAGTTAAACTCTCTTCAAAGCCTACAATGGCTCTGTGTACTTCATCTTGAACATCTCAAAGCAGGTGTAAGAGATCCAACTCCTTTGGTTACAGTTCAATACTTCTATTCACTCTTATTTGTATCTTGAAGGTTCATAACTCTGTTTTTAGGTATATCAGCTAAAAATGGCCAAATCCATGTCAATGAAACCATTGATTCTTCAGTTTCACATAAATAGGTGTTGTTTAAGCCTCCATATGTGTCTTTTTGCTACAACTCTCCATATTGACCATTAGGAACTCTTATGAGATTCTAAGAACTAACATAACTATGGGATAAGCTATAATGCTTTTTTCTTACTTTAACTTCCTTCTACACTTTAGTAGCATGCTTAATCACATCATCAAGAGTGCTAAAAGGCTGAATCTAAGCCTTTGATGAAGTTTCATCACTCAAACCCTCTTCAAAGCGTACAATGGTATTGTGTACTAGATCTTGAACATCTCAAAGCAGTTGTAAGAGATCCGACTCCTTTGGTTACACTTCAACACCTCTATTCACTCATCTTTGTATCTTGAAGGTTCATAACTCTGTTTTTAGGTATATCAGCTAAAAATGGCCAAATCCATGTCAATGAAACCATTGATTCTTCATTTCCACATAAATAGGTGTTGTTTAAGCCTCCATATGTGTCTTTTTGCTACAACTCTCCATATTTACCATTAGGAACTCTTATGAGATTCTAAGAACTAACAGAACTATGGGATAAGCTATAATGCTTGTTTCTTACTTTAACTTGCTTCTACACTTTGGTAGCATGCTTAATCACATCATCAAGAGTGCTAAAAGACTGAATCTAAGCCTTTGATGAAGTTTCATCACTCAAACCCTCTTCAAAACCTACAATGGCTCGTGTACTTTGGATCTTGAACATCTCAAAGCAGTTGTAAGAGATCCGATTCCTTTGGTTACAGTTCAACACCTCTATTCACTCATATTTGTATCTTGAAGGTTTATAACTCTGTTTTTAGCTATATCAGCTAAAAATGATCAAATCCATGTCAATGAAACCATAGATTCTTCATTTTCAAATCAATAGGTGTTGTTTAAGCCTCCATATGTGTCTTTTTGCTACAACTCTCCATATTCACAATTAGGAACTCTTATGAGATTCTAAGAACTAACACAACTATGGGATAAGCTATAATGCTTGTTTCTTACTTTAACTTGCTTCTACACTTTGGTAGCATGCTTAATCACATCATCAAGAGTGCTAAAAGGCTGAATCTAAGCCTTTGATAAAGTTTTATCACTCAAACCCTCTTCAAAGCCTTCAATGGCTCTGTGTACTGGATCTTGAACATCTCAAAGCAGTTGTAAGAGATCCGACTCCTTTGAATTCTGATTCAACACTTCTATTCACTCTTATTTGTATCTTGAAGGTTCATCACTCTGTTTTTAGGTATATCACCTAAAAATGGCCAAATCCATGTCAATGAAACCATTGATTCTTCAGTTTCACATAAATAGGTGTTGTTTAAGCCTCCATATGTGTCTTTTTGCTACAACTCTCCATATTTACCATTAGGAACTCTTATGAGATTCTAAGAACTAACATAACTATGGGATAAGCTATAATGCTTTTTTCTTACTTTAACTTCCTTCTACACTTTAGTAGCATGCTTAATCACATCATCAACAGTGCTAAAAGGCTGAATCTAAGCCTTTGATGAAGTTTCATCACTCAAACCCTCTTCAAAGCGTACAATGGTATTGTGTACTAGATCTTGAACATCTCAAAGCAGTTGTAAGAGATCCGACTCCTTTGGTTACACTTCAACACCTCTATTCACTCATCTTTGTATCTTGAAGGTTCATAACTCTGTTTTTAGGTATATCAGCTAAAAATGGCCAAATCCATGTCAATGAAACCATTGATTCTTCATTTTCACATAAATAGGTGTTGTTTAAGCCTCCATATGTGTTTTTTTGCTACAACTCTCCATATTTACCATTAGAAACTCTTATGAGATTCTAAGAACTAACAGAACTATGGGATAAGCTATAATGCTTGTTTCTTACTTTAACTTGCTTCTACACTTTGGTAGCATGCTTAATCACATCATCAAGAGTGCTAAAAGACTGAATCTAAGCCTTTGATGAAGTTTCATCACTCAAACCCTCTTCAAAGCCTACAATGGCTCTGTGTACTGGATCTTGAACATCTCAAAGCAGTTGTAAGAGATCCGATTCCTTTGGTTACAGTTCAACACCTCTATTCACTCATATTTGTATCTTGAAAGTTCATAACTCTGTTTTTAGGTATATCAGCTAAAAATGATCAAATCCATGTCAATGAAACCATAGATTCTTCATTTTCAAATCAATAGGTGTTGTTTAAGCCTCCATATGTGTCTTTTTGCTACAACTCTCCATATTCACAATTAGGAACTCTTATGAGATTCTAAGAACTAACACAACTATGGGATAAGCTATAATGCTTGTTTCTTACTTTAACTTGCTTCTACACTTTGGTAGCATGCTTAATCACATCATCAAGAGTGCTAAAAGGCTGAATCTAAGCCTTTGATAAAGTTTTATCACTCAAACCCTCTTCAAAGCCTTCAATGGCTCTGTGTACTGGATCTTGAACATCTCAAAGCAGTTGTAAGAGATCCGACTCCTTTGGTTACAGTTCAACACTTCTATTCACTCTTATTTGTATCTTGAAGGTTCATCACTCTGTTTTTAGGTATATCACCTAAAAATGGCCAAATCCATGTCAATGAAACCATTGATTCTTCATTTTCACATAAATAGGTGTTGTTTAAGCCTCCATATGTGTCTTTTTGCTACAACTCTCCATATTTACCATTAGGAACTCTTATGAGATTCTAAGAACTAACATAACTATGGGATAAGCTATAATGCTTTTTTCTTACTTTAACTTCCTTCTACACTTTAGTAGCATGCTTAATCACATCATCAAGAGTGCTAAAAGGCTTAATCTAAGCCTTTGATGAAGTTTCATCACTCAAACCCTCTTCAAAGCGTACAATGGCATTGTGTACTAGATCTTGAACATCTCAAAGCAGTTGTAAAAGATCCGACTCCTTTGGTTACACTTCAACACCTCTATTCACTCATCTTTGTATCTTGAAGGTTCATAACTCTGTTTTTAGGTACATCAGCTAAAAATGGCCAAATCCATGTCAATGAAACCATTGATTCTTCATTTTCACATAAATAGGTGTTGTTTAAGCCTCCATATGTGTCTTTTTGCTACAACTCTCCATATTTACCATTAGGAACTCTTATGAGATTCTAAGAACTAACAGAACTATGGGATAAGCTACAATGCTTATTTCTTACTTTAACTTGCTTCTACACTTTTGTAGCATGCTTAATCACATCATCAAGAGTGCTAAAAGACTGAATCTAAGCCTTTGATGAAGTTTCATCACTCAAACCCTCTTCAAAGCCTACAATGGCTCTGTGTACTGGATCTTGAACATCTCAAAGCAGTTGTAAGAGATCCGATTCCTTTGGTTACAGTTCAACACCTCTATTCATCGTATTTGTATCTTGAAGGTTTATAACTCTGTTTTTAGGTATATCAGCTAAAAATGATCAAATCCATGTCAATGAAACCATAGATTCTTCATTTTCAAATCAATAGGTGTTGTTTAAGCCTCCATATGTGTCTTTTTGCTACAACTCTCCATATTCACAATTAGGAACTCGTATGAGATTCTAAGAACTAACAGAACTATGGGATAAGCTATAATGCTTGTTTCTTACTTTAACTTGCTTCTACACTTTGGTAGCATGCTTAATCACATCATCAAGAGTGCTAAAAGGCTGAATCTAAGCCTTTGATAAAGTTTCATCACTCAAACCCTCTTCAAAGCCTACAATGGCTCTGTGTTTTGGATCTTGAACATCGCAAAGCAGGTGTAAGAGATCGAACTCCTTTGGTTACAGTTCAACACTTCTATTCACTCTTATTTGTATCTTGAAAGTTCATAACTCTGTTTTTAGGTATATTAGCTAAAAATGGCCAAATTCATGTCAATGAAACCATTGATTCTTCATTTTCACATAAATAGGTGTTGTTTAAGCCTCCATATGTGTCTTTTTGCTACAACTCTCCATATTCACCATTAGGAACTCCTATGAGATTCTAAGAACTAACAGAACTATGGGATAAGCTATAATGCTTGTTTCTTACTTTTAATTGCTTATACACCTTGGTAACATGCTTAATCACATCATCAAGAGTGCTAAAAGGATTAATCTAAGTCTTTGATGAAGTTGCATCAGTTAAACCCTCTTCAAAGCCTACAATGGCTCTGTGTACAAGATCTTGAACATCGCAAAGCAGGTGTAAGAGATCCAACTCCTTTGGTTACAGTTCAGTACTTCTATTCACTCTTATTTGTATCTTGAAGGTTCATAACTCTTTTTTAGGTATATCAGCTAAAAATGGCCAAATCCATGTCAATGAAACCATTGATTCTTCATATTCACATCAATAGGTGTTATTTAAGCCTCCATATGTGTCTTCTTGCTACAACTCTCCATATTCACCATTAGAAACTCTTATGAGATTCTAAGAACTAACAGAATTATAGGAAAAGCTATAATGCTTGTTTTTTACTTTAACTTGCTTCTACACTTTGGTAGCATGCTTAATCACATCATCAAGAGTGCTAAAAAGCTGAATCTAAGCCTTTGATGAAGTTTGATCACTTTAACCCTCTTCAAAGCCTACAATGGTTCTGTGTACTGGATTTTGAACATCTCAAAGTAGTTGTAAGAGATCTGAATCCTTTGGTTACAGTTCAACACCTCTATTCACTCTTATTTGTATCATGAAGGTTCATAACTTTGTTTTTAAGTATATCAGCTAAAAATGGCCAAATCCATGTCAATGAAACCATTGATTCTTCATTTTCACATAAATAGGTGTTGTTTAAGCCTCCATATAGGTTTTCTTGCTACAACTCTCCCTATTCGCCATTAGGAACTCCTAAGAGATTCTAAGAACTAACAGAATTATGGGATAAGCTATAATGCATGTTTCTTACTTTTAATTGGTTCTACACCTTGGTAACATGCTTAATCACATCATCAGGAGTGCTAAAAGGATTAATCTAAGTCTTTGATGAAGTTGCATCAGTTAAACACTCTTCAAAGCCTACAATGGCTCTGTGTACTGGATCTTGAACATCTCAAAGCAGGTGTAAGAGATCCAACTCCTTTGGTTACAGTTCAATACTTCTATTCACTCTTATTTCTATCTTGAAGGTTCATAACTCTTTTTTAGGTATATCAGCTAAAAATGGCCAAATCCATGTTAATGAAACCATAGATTCTTCAGTTTCAAATCAATAGGTGTTGTTTAAGCATCCATATGTGCCTTCTTGCTACAACTCTTTATATTCACCATTAGGAACTCGTATGAGATTCTAAGAACTAACAGAACTATGGGATAAGCTATAATGCTTGTTTCTTACTTTTACTTGCTTCTACAGATTGGTAACATGCTTAATCACATCATCAAGAGTGCTAAAAGGATTAATCTAAGTCTTTGATGAAGTTGCATCAGTTAAACCCTCTTCAAAGCCTACAATGGCTCTGTGTACTGGATGTTGAACATCTCAAAGCAGGTGTCAGAGATCCAACTCCTTTGGTTACAGTTCAGTACTTCTATTCACTCTTATTTGTATCTTGAAGGTTCATAACTCTTTTTTAGGTATATCAGCTAAAAATGGCCAAATCCATGTCAATGAAACCATTGATTCTTCATATTCACATCAATAGGTGTTATTTAAGCCTCCATATGTGTCTTCTTGCTACAACTCTCCATATTCACCATTAGAAACTCTTATGAGATTCTAAGAACTAACAGAATTGTAGGAAAAGCTATAATGCTTGTTTTTTACTTTAACTTGCTTCTACACTTTGGTAGCATGCTTAATCACATCATCAAGAGTGCTAAAAAGCTGAATCTAAGCCTTTGATGAAGTTTGATTACTTTAACCCTCTTCAAAGCCTACAATGGTTCTGTGTACTGGATTTTGAACATCTCAAAGCAGTTGTAAGAGATCTGATTCCTTTGGTTACAGTTCAACACCTCTATTCACTCTTATTTGTATCTTGAAGGTTCATCACTTTGTTTTTAGGTATATCAGCTAAAAATGGCCAAATCCATGTCAATGAAACCATTGATTCTTCATTTTCACATCAATAGGTGTTGTTTAAGCCTCCATATATGTTTTCTTGCTACAACTCTCCATATTCGCCATTAGGAACTCCTAAGAGATTCTAAGAACTAACAGAATTATGGGATAAGCTATAATGCTTGTTTCTTTCTTTTAATAGGTTCTACACCTTGGTAACATGCTTAATCACATCATCAGGAGTGCTAAAAGGATTAATCTAAGTCTTTGATGAAGTTGCATCAGTTAAACTCTCTTCAAAGCCAACAATTGCTCTGTGTACTGGATCTTGAACATCTCAAAGCAGGTGTAAGAGATCCAACTCCTTTGGTTACAGTTCAATACTTCTATTCACTCTTATTTCTATCTTGAAGGTTCATAACTCTTTTTTAGGTATATCAGCTAAAAATGGCCAAATCAATGTCAATGAAACCATAGATTCTTCAGTTTCAAATCAATAGGTGTTGTTTAAGCATCCATATGTGCCTTCTTGCTACAACTCTTTATATTCACCATTAGGAACTCGTATGAGATTCTAAGAACTAACAGAACTATGGGATAAGCTATAATGCTTGTTTCTTACTTTTACTTGCTTCTACACCTTGGTAACATGCTTAATCACATCATCAAGAATGCTAAAAGGCTGAATCTAAGCTTTTGATGAAGTTTCATCAGTCAAACCCTCTACAGAGCCTTCAATGGCTTTGTGTATTGGATCTTGAACATCTCAAAGTAGTTGTAAGAGAGATGATACCCTTTTAGTTAGTTTAACACTTCTATTCACTCTTATTTGTATCATGAAGGTTCATAAATCTCTTTTTAGGTATATAAGCTAAAAATGGCCAAATCCATGTCAATGAAACCATTGATTCTTCATCTTCAAATCAATAGGTGTTGTTTAAGCCTCCATATGTGTCTTTTTGCTACAACTCTCCATATTCACAATTAGGAACTCCTATGAGATTCTAAGAACTAACACAACAATGGGATAAGCTATAATGCTTGTTTCTTACTTTGACTTGCTTCTATACTTTGGTAGCATGCTTAATCACATCATCAAGAGTGCTAAAAGGCTGAATCTAAGCCTTTGATAAAGATTCATCACTCAAACCCTCTTCAAAGCCTACAATGGCTCTGTGTACTGGATCTTGAACATCGCAAAGCAGGTGTAAGAGATCCAACTCCTTTGGTTACAGTTTAACACTTCTATTCACTCTTATTTGTATCTTGAAAGTTCATAATTCTGTTTTTAGGTATATTAGCTAAAAATGGCCAAATTCATGTCAATGAAACCATTGATTCTTCATTTTCACATAAATAGGTGTTGTTTAAGCCTCCATATGTGTCTTTTTGCTACAACTCTCCATATTCACCATTAGCAACTCCTATGAGATTCTAAGAACTAACAGAACTATGGGATAAGCTATAATGCTTGTTTCTTACTTTTAATTGCTTATACAGATTGGTAACATGCTTAATCACATCATCAAGAGTGCTAAAAGGATTAATCTAAGTCTTTGAGGAAGTTGCATCAGTTAAACCCTCTTCAAAGCCTACAATGGCTCTGTGTACTGGATGTTGAACATCTCAAAGCAGGTGTAAGAGATCCAACTCCTTTGGTTACAGTTCAGTACTTCTATTCACTCTTATTTGTATCTTGAAGGTTCATAACTCTTTTTTAGGTATATCAGCTAAAAATGGCCAAATCCATGTCAATGAAACTATTGATTCTTCATATTCACATCAATAGGTGTTATTTAAGCCTCCATATGTGTCTTCTTGCTACAACTCTCCATTTCACCATTAGAAACTCTTATGAGATTCTAAGAACTAACATAATTATAGGAAAAGCTATAATGCTTGTTTTTTACTTTAACTTGCTTCTACACTTTGGTAGCATGCTTCATCACATCATCAAGAGTGCTAAAAAGCTGAATCTAAGCCTTTGATGAAGTTTGATCACTTTAACCCTCTTCAAAGCCTACAATGGTTCTGTGTACTGGATTTTGAACATCTCAAAGCAGTTGTAAGAGATCTGATTCCTTTGGTTACAGTTCAACACCTCTATTCACTCTTATTTGTATCTTGAAGGTTCATAACTTTGTTTTTAGGTATATCAGCTAAAAATGGCCAAATCCATGTCAAGGAAACCATTGATTCTTCATTTTCACATCAATAGGTGTTGTTTAAGCCTACATATATGTTTTCTTGCTACAACTCTCCATATTCGCCATTAGAAACTCCTAAGAGATTCTAAGAACTAACAGAATTATGGGATAAGCTATAATGCTTGTTTCTTTCTTTTAATAGGTTCTACACCTTGGTAACATGCTTAATCACATCATCAGGAGTGCTAAAAGGATTAATCTAAGTCTTTGATGAAGTTGCATCAGTTAAACTCTCTTCAAAGCCAACAATTGCTCTGTGTACTGGATCTTGATCATCAAAAAGCAGTTGTAAGAGATCCAACTCCTTTGGTTACAGTTCAATACTTCTATTCACTCTTATTTCTATCTTGAAGGTTCATAACTCTTTTTTAGGTATATCAGCTAAAAATGGCCAAATCCATGTCAATGAAACCATAGATTCTTCAGTTTCAAGTCAATAGGTGTTGTTTAAGCATCCATATGTGCCTTCTTGCTACAACTCTTTATATTCACCATTAGGAACTCGTATGAGATTCTAAGAACTAACAGAACGATTGGAGAAGCTATATTGCTTGTTTCTTACTTTTACTTGCTTCTACACCTTGGTAACATGCTTAATCACATCATCAAGAATGCTAAAAGGCTGAATCTAAGCTTTTGATGAAGTTTCATCAGTCAAACCCTCTACAGAGCCTTCAATGGCTTTGTGTATTGGATCTTGAACATCTCAAAGTAGTTGTAAGAGAGATGATACCCTTTTAGTTAGTTTAACACTTCTATTCACTCTTATTTGTATCTTGAAGGTTCATAAATCTCTTTTTAGGTATATAAGCTAAAAATGGCCAAATGCATGTCAATGAAACCATTGATTCTTCATCTTCAAATCAATAGGTGTTGTTTAAGCCTCCATATGTGTCTTTTTGCTACAACTCTCCATATTCACAATTAGGAACTCCTATGAGATTCTAAGAACTAACACAACAATGGGATAAGCTATAATGCTTGTTTCTTACTTTGACTTGCTTCTATACTTTGGTAGCATGCTTAATCACATCATCAAGAGTGCTAAAAGGCTGAATCTAAGCCTTTGATAAAGATTCATCACTCAAACCCTCTTCAAAGCCTACAATGGCTCTGTGTACTGGATCTTGAACATCGCAAAGCAGGTGTAAGAGATCCAACTCCTTTGGTTACAGTTTAACACTTCTATTCACTCTTATTTGTATCTTGAAAGTTCATAATTCTGTTTTTAGGTATATTAGCTAAAAATGGCCAAATTCATGTCAATGAAACCATTGATTCTTCATTTTCACATAAATAGGTGTTGTTTAAGCCTCCATATGTGTCTTTTTGCTACAACTCTCCATATTCACCATTAGGAACTCCTATGAGATTCTAAGAACTAACAGAACTATGGGATAAGCTATAATGCTTGTTTCTTACTTTTAATTGCTTATACAGATTGGTAACATGCTTAATCACATCATCAAGAGTGCTAAAAGGATTAATCTAAGTCTTTGAGGAAGTTGCATCAGTTAAACCCTCTTCAAAGCCTACAATGGTTCTGTGTACTGGATCTTGAACATCTCAAAGCAGTTGTAAGAGATCTAACTCCTTTGGTTACAGTTCAACACTTCTATTCACTCTTATTTGCATCTTGAAGGTTCATAACTCTTTTTTAGGTATATCAGCTAAAAATGGCCAAATCCATGTCAATGAAACTATTGATTCTTCATATTCACATCAATAGGTGTTATTTAAGCCTCCATATGTGTCTTCTTGCTACAACTCTCCATTTCACCATTAGAAACTCTTATGAGATTCTAAGAACTAACATAATTATAGGAAAAGCTATAATGCTTGTTTTTTACTTTAACTTGCTTCTACACTTTGGTAGCATGCTTCATCACATCATCAAGAGTGCTAAAAAGCTGAATCTAAGCCTTTGATGAAGTTTGATCACTTTAACCCTCTTCAAAGCCTACAATGGTTCTGTGTACTGGATTTTGAACATCTCAAAGCAGTTGTAAGAGATCTGACTCCTTGGGTTACAGTTCAACACCTCTATTCACTCTTTTTTGTATCTTGAAGGTTCATAACTCTGTTTTTAGGTATATCAGCTAAAAATGGCCAAATCCATGTCAATGAAACCATTGATTCTTCATTTTCACATCAATAGGTGTTGTTTAAGCCTCCATATATGTTTTCTTGCTACAACTCTCCATATTCGCCATTAGGAACTCCTAAGAGATTCTAAGAACTAACAGAATTATGGGATAAGCTATAATGCTTGTTTCTTACTTTTAATTGGTTTTACACCTTGGTAACATGCTTAATCACATCATCAGGAGTGCTAAAAGGATTAATCTAAGTCTTTGATGAAGTTGCATCAGTTAAGCTCTCTTCAAAGCCTACAATGGCTCTGTGTACTGGATCTTGAACATCTCAAAGCAGGTGTAAGAGATCCAACTCCTTTGGTTACAGTTCAATACTTCTATTCACTCTTATTTCTATCTTGAAGGTTCATAACTCTTTTTTAGGTATATCAGCTAAAAATGGCCAAATCCATGTCAATGAAACCATAGATTCTTCAGTTTCAAATCAATAGGTGTTGTTTAAGCATCCATATGTGCCTTCTTGCTACAACTCTTTATATTCACTATTAGGAACTCGTATGAGATTCTAAGAACTAACAGAACTATGGGATAAGCTATAATGCTTGTTTCTTACTTTTACTTGCTTCTACACCTTGGTAACATGCTTAATCACATCATCAAAAATGCTAAAAGGCTGAATCTAAGCTTTTGAAGAAGTTTCATCAGTCAAACCCTCTACAGAGCCTTCAATGGCTTTGTGTACGGGATCTTGAACATCTCAAAGTAGTTGTAAGAGAGATGATACCCTTTTAGTTAGTTTAACACTTCTATTCACTCTTATTTGTATCTTGAAGGTTCATAACTCTTTTATTAGGAATATAAGCTAATAATGGCCAAATCCATGTCTATGAAACCATTGATTCTTCATATTCACATCAATAGGTGTTGTTTAAGCCTCTATATATGTCTTCTTGCTACAACTCTCCATATTCACCATTAGAAACTCTTGTGATATTCTAATAACTAACAGAACGATGGGAGAGGCTATAATGCTTTTTGCTTACTTTAACTTGCTTCTACACTTTGGTAGCATGCTTAATCACATTATCAAGAGTGCTAAAAGGCTGGAACTTAGCCTTTGATGAAGGTTGATCACTCAAACCCTCATCAAACCCTACAATGGCTCTGTGTCCTGGATCTTAAACATCTCAAAGCAGTTGTCAGAGATCCAACTCCTTTAGTTACAGTTCAACACTTCTATTCACTCTTATTTGTATCTTGAAGGTTCATAACTCTTTTTTTAGCTATATCAGCTAAAAATGATCAAATCCATGTCAATGAAACCATAGATTCTTCATTTTCAAATCAATAGGTGTTGTTTAAGCCTCCATATGTGTCTTCTTGCTACAACTCTCCGTATTCACCATTAGAAACTCTTATGAGATTCTAAGAACTAAGAGAACTATGGGATAAGCTACAATGCTTGTTTCTTACTTTAACTTGCTTCTACACTTTGGTAGCATGCTTAATCACATCATCAAGAGTGCTAAAAGATTGAATCTAAGCCTTTGATGAAGTTTCATCACTCAAACCCTCTTCAAAGCCTACAATGGCTCTGTGTACTGGATCTTGAACATCTCAAAGCAGTTGTAAGAGATCCGATTCCTTTGGTTACAGTTCAACACCTCTATTCACTCGTATTTGTATCTTGAAGGTTTATAACTCTGTTTTTAGGTATATCAGCTAAAAATGATCAAATCCATGTCAATGAAACCATAGATTCTTCATTTTCAAATCAATAGGTGTTGTTTAAGCCTCCATATGTGTCTTTTTGCTACAACTCTCCATATTCACAATTAGGAACTCCTATAAAATTCTAAGAACTAACACAACTATGGGATAAGGTATAATACTTGTTTCTTACTTTAACTTGCTTCTACACTTTGGTAGCATGCTTAATCACATCATCAAGAGTGCTAAAAGGCTGAATCTAAGCCTTTGATAAAGTTTCATCACTCAAACCCTCTTCAAAGCCTACAATGGCTCTGTGTACTGGATCTTGAACATCTCAAAGCAGTTGTAAGAGATCCGACTCCTTGGGTTACAGTTCAACACTTCTATTCACTCTTATTTGTGTCTTGAAAGTTCATAACTCTGTTTTTAGGTATATTAGCTAAAAATGGCCAAATTCATGTCAATGAAACCATTGATTCTTCATATTCACATCAATAGGTTTGTTATTTTAAGCCTCCATATGTGTCTTCTTGCTACAACTCTCCATATTCCCCATTAGAAACTCCTATGAGATTCAAAGAACTAATTATAGGAAAAGCTATAATGCTTGTTTTTTACTTTAACTTGCTTCTACACTTTGGTAGCATGCTTAATCACATCATCAAGAGTGCTAAAAAGCTGAATCTAAGCCTTTGATGAAGTTTGATCACTTTAACCCGCTTCAAAGCCTACAATGGTTCTGTATGCGGATTTTGAACATCTCAAAGCAGTTGTAAGAGATCCGACTCCTTTGATTCAGTTTAACAACTTCTATTCACTCTTTTTTGTATCTTGAAGGTTCATAACTCTGTTTTTAGGTATATCAGCTAAAAATGGCCAAATCCATGTCAATGAAACCATTGATTCTTCATTTTCACATCAATAGGTGTTGTTTAAGCCTCCATATATGTTTTCTTGCTACAACTCTCCATATTCGCCATTAGGAACTCCTAAGAGATTCTAAGAACTAACAGAATTTTGGGATAAGCTATAATGCTTGTTTCTTACTTTTAATTGGTTCTACACCTTGGTAACATGCTTAATCACATCATCAAGAGTGCTAAAAGGATGAATCTAAGTCTTTGATGAAGTTGCATCAGTTAAACTCTCTTCAAAGCCTACAATGGCTCTGTGTACTGGATCTTGAACATCTCGAAAGTATGGTGTAAGAGATCCAACTTCAATTACTGATTCAACACTTCTATTCACTCTTATTTGTATCTTGAACGTTCATAACTTCTTTTTTTAGGTATATCGGCTAAAAATGGCCAAATCCATGTCAATGAAACCATTGATTCTTCAAATTCACATCAATAGGTGTTGTTTAAGCCCTATATGTGCTTTCTTGCTACAACTCTCCATATTCACCATTAGAAACTCTAATGAGATTCTAAGAACTATCAAAATTATGGGATTACTTATTATGCTTGTTTCTTACATTTTCTTGCTTTTAAGCCTTGGTTTCATGCTTTATCACATCATCTAGCGTTATAAAAGGCTGAATCACAGCCTTTGATGAAGTTTCATCGCTTAACCCTCTACTCAAGCCTTAAAATGGCTCTATGTATTGGATCTTGAACATCTCAAAGTATGTTGTAAGAGATCCAACTCCGTTTGTTACAGTTCAACACTTCTATTCACTTCTTATTTGTATCTTGAAGGTTCATAACTCTTTTTTTAGGTATATCAGCAAAAAAATGACCAAATTCTTGTCAATGAAACCATTGATTCTTCATATTCACATCAATAGGTGTTATTTAAGCCTCCATATGTGTCTTCTTGCTACAACCCTCCATATTCACCTTTAGAAACTCTTATGAGATTCTAAGAACTAACAGAATTATAGGATAAGCTATAATACTTGTTTTCTACTTTAACTTGCTTCTACACTTTGGTAGCATGCTTAATCACATCATCAAGAGTGCTAAAAAGCTGAATCAAAGCCTTTGATGAAGTTTCATCTCTTAAACCCTCTTCAAACCTTACAATGGCTCTGTGTATTGGATCTTGAACATCTCAAAGTATGTTGTGAGAGATCCGACTCCTTTGGTTACAGTTCAACACTTCTATTCACTCGTATATGTATCTTGAAGTTTCATAACTTTGTTTTTAGGTATATCAGCTAAAAATGGCCAAATCCATGTCAATGAAACCATTGATTCTTCATTTTCACATCAATAAGTGTTGTTTAAGCCTCCATATGTGTCTTCTTGCTACAACTCTCCATATTTACCATTAGGAACTCTTATGAGATTCTTAAGAACTAACAGAGATATGGAGATAAGCTATAATGCTTGTTTCTTACTTTAACTTACTTACACTTTGGTAGCATGCTTAATCACATCATCAAGAGTGCTAAAAGGCTGAATCTAAGCCTTTGATGAAGTTTCATCATTAAACCCTCATCAAAGCCTACAATGGCTTTCTTGTACAGGATCTTGAACATCTCAAAGCTGTTGTAAGAGATCCAACCCCTTGAGTTAGTTTAACACTTCTATTCACTCTTATATGTATCTTCAAGGATCATAACTCTGTTTTTTGGTATATCAGCTAAAAATGGCCAAATCCATGTCAATGAAACTATTGATTCCTCATTTTCACATAAATAGGTGTTGTTTAAGCCTCTATATGTGTCTTTTTGCTACAACTCTCCATATTCACAATTAGGAACTCCAATGAGATTCTAAGAACTAAGAGAACTATGGGATAAGCTACAATTCGTGTTTCTTACTTTAACTTGCTTCTACACTTTGGTAGCATGCTTAATCACATCATCAAGAGTGCTAAAAGACTGAATCTAAGCCTTTGATGATGTTTCATCACTCAAACCCTCTTCAAAGCCTACAATGGCTCTGTGTACTGGATCTTGAACATCTCAAAGCCGTTGGAAGAGATCCGACTTCTTTGGTTAGTTTAACACCTCTATTCACTCGTCTTTGTATCTTGAACGTTCATAACTCTATTTTTAGGTATATCAGCTAAAAATGGCCAAATCCATGTCAATGAAACCATTGATTCTTCATATTCACATCAATAGGTGTTGTTTAAGCCTCCATATGTGTCTTCTTGCTACAACTCTCCATATTCACCATTAGGAACTCTTATGAGATTTTAAGAACTAAAAAAGTATGGGATAAGCTATAATGCTTGTTTCTTACTTTAACTTGCTTCTACACTTTGGTAGCATGCTTAATCACATCATCAAGAGTGCTAAAAGGCTGAATCTAAGCCTTTGATGAAGTTTATCACTCAAACCCTCTTCAAAGCTTACAATGGCTTCTGTGTACGGGATCTTGAACATCTCAAAGCAGTTGTAAAAGAGATCCGACTCCTTTGATTCTGATTCAACACTTCTATTCACTAGTATGTGTATCTTGAAGGTTCATAACTCTGTTTTTAGGTATATCAGCTAAAAATGGCCAAATCCATGTCAATGAAACTATTGATTCTTTATTTTCACATCAATAGGTGTTTTTTAAGCCTCCATATGTGTCTTCTTGCTACAACTCTCCATATTTACCATTACGAACTCCTATGAGATTCTAAGAACTAATAGAGCTATGGGATAAGATATAATGCTTGTTTCTTACTTTAACTTGCTTCTACACTTTGGTAGCATGCTTAATCACATCATCAAGAGTGCTAAAAGGCTGAATCTAAGCCTTTGATGAAGTTTCATCACTCAAACCCTCTTCAAAGCCTACAATGGCTCTGTCATGGATCTTGAATATCTCAAAGCAGTTGGGTAAGATATCCAACTCCTTTGATTAGTTTAACACTTCTATTCCCTCTTATTTGTATCTTGAAGGTCCATAACTCTGTTTTTAAGTCTATCAGCTAAAAATGGCCAACTTCATGTCAATGAAACCCTTGATTCTTCATATTCACATCAATAGGTGTTGTTTAAGCCGTCCATATGTGTCTTCATGCTACAACTCTCCATATTTACCATTAAAAACTCTTATGAGATTCATAGAACTAACAGAACTATGGGATAAGCTATAATGATTGTTTCTTACTTTGATTTGCTTCTACACTTTGGTAGCATGTTTAATAATATCATCAAAGAGTGCTAAAAAGGCTGAATCTAAGCCTTTGATGAAGTTTCATCCTCAAACCCTCTTCAAAGCTTACAATGGCTCTGTGTATTGGATCTTGAACATCTCAAAGTATGTTGTAAGAGATCCGACTCCTTTGGTTACAGTTCAACACTTCTATTCACTTCTTGTATGTGTATCTTGAAGGTTCATAACTTTCTGTTTTTAGGTATATCAGCTAAAAAAGGCCAAATCCATGTCAATGAAACCATTGATTCTTTAAAGTCACATCAATAGGGTTGTTGTTTAAGCCCCCATATATGTGTTTTCTTGCTACAACTCTCCATTTTCACCATTAGAAACTCCTAATGAGATTCTCAGAACTAACATACTTATGGGATAAGCTATAATGCTTGTTTCTTACTTTAACTTTGCCTACACTTTGGTAGCATCTTAATCACATCATCAAGAGTGCTAAAAGGCTGAATCTAAGCCTTTGATGAAGTTTCATCACTTAAACCCTCTTCAAACCTTGCAATGGCTCTGTGTATTGGATCTTGAACATCTCAAAGTATGTTGTAAGAGATCCGACTCCATTGGTTACAGTTCAACACTTCTATTCACTCGTATGTGTATCTTGAAGGTTCATAACTCTGTTTTTAGGTATATCAGCTAAAAAAGGCCAAATCCATGTCAATGAAACCATTAATTCTTCAAATTCACATCAATAGGTGTTGTTTGAGAAGTCCATATGTGTTTTCTTGCTACAACTCTCCATTTTCACCATTAGAAACTCTTATTAGATTCTCGGAACTAACAGAACTATGGGATAAGCTATAATGCTTGTTTCTTATTTAAACTTGCTTCTACACTTTGGTAGCATGCTTAATCACATCGTCAAGAGTGCTAAAAGGCTGAATCTAAGCCTTTGATGAAGTTTCATCTCTTAAACCCTCTTCAAACCTTACAATGGCTCTGTGTATTGGATCTTGAACATCTCAAAGTATGTTGTAAGAGATCCGACTCTATTGGTTACAGTTCAACACTTCTATTCACTCGTATGTGTATCTTGATGTTTCACTACTTTGTTTTTAGGTATATCAGCTAAAAATGGCCAAATCCATGTAAATGAAACCATTGATTCTTCATTTTCATATCAATAAGTGTTGTTTAAGCCTCCATATGTGTCTTCTTACTACAACTCTCCATATTCACCATTAGGAACTCCTATGAGATTCTAAGAACTAACAGAGCTATGGGATAAGCTATAATGCTTCTTTCTTACTTTAACTTGCTTCTACACTTTGGTAGCATGCTTAATCACATCGTCGAGAGTGCTAAAAGGCTGAATCTAAGCCTTTGATGAAGTTTGATCACTTAAACCCTCTTCAGAGCCTACAATGGCTCTGTGTACAGGATCTTGAACATCTCAAAGCTGTTGTAATAGATCCGACTCCTTTAATTCTGATTGAACACTTCTATTCACTCGTATGTGTATCTTGAAGGTTTATAACTCTTTTTTTAGGTATATAAGCTAAAAATGGCCAAATCCATGTCAATGAAACCATTGATTCTTTATTTTCACATCAATAGGTGTTGTTTAAGCCTCCATATGTGTCTTCTTACTACAACTCTCCATATTCACCATTAGGAACTCCTATGAGATTCTAAGAACTAACAGAACTATGGGATAAGCTATAATGCTTGTTTCTTACTTTAACTTGCTTCTACACTTTGGTAGCATGCTTAATCACATCATCAAGAGTGCTAAAAGGCTGAATCTAAGCCTTTGATGAAGTTTCATCACTCAAACCCTCTTTAAAGCCTACAATGGCTTTGTGTATAGGATCTTAAACATCTCAAAGCCTTTGGAAGAGATCCGACTTCTTTGGTTAGTTTAACACTTCTATTCACTCTTATTTGTATCTTGAAGGTTCATAAATCTGTTTTTAAGTATATCAGCTAAAAATGGCCAAATTCATGTCAATGAAACCATTGATTCTTCATATTCACATCAATAGGTGTTGTTTAAGCCGTCCATATGTGTCTTCTTGCTACAACTCTCCATATTCACCATTAGAAACTCTTATGAGATTTTAAGAACTAAAAGAAGTATGGGATAAGCTATAATGCTTGTCTCTTACTTTAACTTGCTTCTACACTTTGGTAGCATGCTTAATAACATCATCAAGAGTGCTAAAAGGCTGAATCTAAGCCTTTGATGAAGTTTTATCACTCAAACCCTTTTCAAAGGTTACAATGGGTCTGTGTACAGGATCTTGAACATCTCAAAGCAGTTGTAAGAGCTCCACCTCCTTTGATTACAGATTAAACTTCCTATTCACTCGTATGTATATCTTGAAGGTTCATAACTCTGTTTTTAGGTATATCAGCTAAAAATGGCCAAATTCATGTCAATGAAACCATTGATTCTTTATTTTCACATCAATAGGTGTTGTTTAAGCCTCCATATGTGTCTTCTTGCTAGAACTCTCCATATTTACCATTAGAAACTCCTATGAGATTCTAAGAACTAACAGAGCTATGGGATAAGCTATAATGCTTGTTTCTTACTTTAACTTGCTTTTACACTTTGGTAGCTTGCTTAATCACATCATCAAGAGTGCTAAAAGGCAGAATCTAAGCCTTTGATGAAGTTTCATCACTCAACCCCTCTTCAAAGCCTACAATGGCTTTGTGTACAGGATCTTGAATATCTCAAAGCAGTTGGAAGATATCCGACTCCTTTGATTAGTTTAAGACTTCTATTCACTCTTATTTGTATCTTGAAGGTTCATAAATATGTTTTTAAAAATATCAGCTAAAAATGGCCAAATTCATGTCAATGAAACCCTTGATTCTTCATATTCACATCAATAGGTGTTGTTTAAGCCGTCCATATGTGTCTTCATGCTACAACTCTCCATATTCACCATTAGAAACTCTTATGAGATTTTAAGAACTAATAGAACTATGGGATAAGCTATAATGCTTGTTTCTTACTTTAACTTGCTTCTACACTTTGGTAGCATGTTTAATAATATCATCAAGAGAGCTAAAAGGCTGAATCTAAGCCTTTGATGAAGTTTCATCACTCAAACCCTCTTCAAAGCTTACAATGGCTCTGTGTATTGGATCTTGAACATCTCAAAGTATGTTGTAAGAGATCCGACTCCATTGGTTACAGTTCAACACTTCTATTCACTCGTATGTGTATCTTGAAGGTTCATAACTCTGTTTTTAGGTATATCAGCTAAAAAAGGCCAAATCCATGTCAATGAAACCATTAATTCTTCAAATTCACATCAATAGGTGTTGTTTGAGCAGTCCATATGTGTTTTCTTGCTACAACTCTCCATTTTCACCATTAGAAACTCTTATTAGATTCTCAGAACTAACAGAACTATGGGATAAGCTATAATGCTTGTTTCTTATTTAAACTTGCTTCTACACTTTGGTAGCATGCTTAATCACATCGTCAAGAGTGCTAAAAGGCTGAATCTAAGCCTTTGATGAAGTTTCATCTCTTAAACCCTCTTCAAACCTTACAATGGCTCTGTGTATTGGATCTTGAACATCTCAAAGTATGTTGTAAGAGATCCGACTCTATTGGTTACAGTTCAACACTTCTATTCACTCGTATGTGTATCTTGATGTTTCACTACTTTGTTTTTAGGTATATCAGCTAAAAATGGCCAAATCCATGTAAATGAAACCATTGATTCTTCATTTTCACATCAATAAGTGTTGTTTAAGCCTCCATATGTGTCTTCTTACTACAACTCTCCATATTCACCATTAGGAACTCCTATGAGATTCTAAGAACTAACAGAGCTATGGGATAAGCTATAATGCTTCTTTCTTACTTTAACTTGCTTCTACACTTTGGTAGCATGCTTAATCACATCGTCGAGAGTGCTAAAAGGCTGAATCTAAGCCTTTGATGAAGTTTGATCACTTAAACCCTCTTCAGAGCCTACAATGGCTCTGTGTACAGGATCTTGAACATCTCAAAGCTGTTGTAATAGATCCGACTCCTTTGGTTACAGTTGAACACTTCTATTCACTCGTATGTGTATCTTGAAGGTTTATAACTCTTTTTTTAGGTATATAAGCTAAAAATGGCCAAATCCATGTCAATGAAACCATTGATTCTTTATTTTCACATCAATAGGTGTTGTTTAAGCCTCCATATGTGTCTTCTTACTACAACTCTCCATATTCACCATTAGGAACTCCTATGAGATTCTAAGAACTAACAGAGCTATGGGATAAGCTATAATGCTTCTTTCTTACTTTAACTTGCTTCTACACTTTGGTAGCATGCTTAATCACATCGTCGAGAGTGCTAAAAGGCTGAATCTAAGCCTTTGATGAAGTTTGATCACTTAAACCCTCTTCAAAGCCTACAATGGCTCTGTGTACAGGATCTTGAACATCTCAAAGCTGTTGTAATAGATCCGACTCCTTTGGTTACAGTTCAACACTTCTATTCACTTGTATGTGTATCTTGAAGGTTCATAACTCTGTTTTTAGGTATATCAGCTAAAAAAGGCCAAATCCATGTCAATGAAACCATTGATTCTTCATTTTCACATCAATAGGTGTTGTTTAAGCCTCCATATGTGTCTTCTTGCTATAACTCTCCATATTCACCATTAGGAACTCCTATGAGATTCTAAGAACTAACAGAGCTATGGGATAAGGTATAATGCTTGTTTCTTAATTTAACTTGCTTCTACACTTTGGTAGCATGCTTAATCACATCGTCAAGAGTGCTAAAAGGCTGAATCTAAGCCTTTGATGAAGTTTCATCACTCAAACCCTCATCAAAGCTTACAATGGCTTTGTGTATTGGATCTTGAACATCTCAAAGTATGTTGTAAGAGATCCGACTCCATTGGTTACAGTTCAACACTTCTATTCACTCGTATGTGTATCTTGAAGGTTCATAACTCTGTTTTTAGGTATATCAGCTAAAAAAGACCAAATCCATGTCAATGAAACCATTGATTCTTTAAAGTCACATCAATAGGTGTTGTTTAAGCCGCCCATATGTGTTTTCTTGCTACAACTCTCCATTTTCACCATTAGAAACTCTAATGAGATTCTCAGAACTAACAGAACTATGGAATAAGCTATAATGCTTGTTTCTTACTTTAACTTGCTTCTACACTTTGGTAGCATGCTTAATCACATCATCAAGAGTGCTAAAAGGCTGAATCGAAGCCTTGGATGAAGTTTCATCATTCAAACCCTCTTCAAAGCTTGCAATGGCTCTGTGTATTGGATCTTGAACATCTCAAAGTATGTTAAAAGAGATCCGACTCCATTGGTTACAGTTCAACACTTCTATTCACTCGTATATGTATCTTGATGTTTCACAACTCTGTTTTTAGGTATATCAGCTAAAAAGGGCCAAATCCATGTCAATGAAATCATTGATTCTTCATTTTCACATCAATAAGTGTTGTTTAAGCCTCCATATGTGTCTTCTTACTACAACTCTCCATATTCACCATTAGGAACTCCTATGAGATTCTAAGAACTAACAGAGGTATGGGATAAGCTATAATGCTTGTTTCTAACTTTAACTTGCTTCTACACTTTGGTAGCATGTTTAATCACATCGTCAAGAGTGCTAAAAGGCAGAATCTAAGCCTTTGATGAAGTTTCATCAATCAAACCCTCTTCAAAGCCTACAATGCCTCTGTGTACTGGATCTTGAACATCTCAAAGTATATTGTAAGAGATCCAACTCCTTTTGTTAGTTTAACACTACTATTTACTCTTATTTGTATCTTGAAGGTTCATACCTCTGTTTTTAGGTATATTAGCTAAAAATGGCCAAATCCATGTCAATGAAACCATTGATTCTTCATTTTCACATCAATAAGTGTTGTTTAAGCCTCCATATGTGTCTTCTTACTACAACTCTCCATATTCACCATTAGGAACTCCTATGAGATTCTAAGAACTAGCAGAGCTATGGGATAAGCTATAATGCTTGTTTCTTACTTTAACTTGCTTCTACACTTTGGTAGCATGCTTAATCACATCGTCAAGAGTGCTAAAAGACTGAATCTAAGCCTTTGATGAAGTTTGATCACTTAAACCCTCTTCAAAGCCTACAATGGCTCTGTGTACAGGATCTTGAACATCTCAAAGCTGTTGTAAGAGATCCGACTCCTTTGGTTACAGTTCAACACTTCTATTCACTTGTATGTGTATCTTGAAGGTTCATAACTCTGTTTTTAGGTATATTAGCTAAAAAAGGCCAAATCCATGTCAATGAAACCATTAATTCTTCAAATTCACATCAATAGGTGTTGTTTAAGCCGTCCATATGTGTTTTCTTGCTACAACTCTCCATTTTCACCATTAGAAATTCTTATTAGATTCTCAGAACTAACAGAACTATGGCATAAGCTATAATGCTTGTTTCTTATTTTAACTTGCTTCTACACTTTGGTAGCATGCTTAATCACATCATCAAGAGTGCTAAAAGGCTGAATCTAAGCCTTTGATGAAGTTTCATCACTCAAACCCTCTTCAAAGCTTACAATGGCTCTGTGTATTGGATCTTGAACATCTCAAAGTATGTTGTAAGAGATCCGATTCCATTGATTACAGATTGAACACTTCTATTGACTTCGTATGTGTATCTTGAAGGTTCATAACTCTGTTTTTAGGTATATCAGCTAAAAAAGGCCAAATCCATGTCAATGAAACCATTGATTCTTTTAAAGTCACATCAATAGGAGTTGTTTAAACCTCCATATGTGTTTTCTTGCTACAACTCTCCATATTCACCATTAGAAACTCTAATGAGATTCTCAGAACTAACAGAACTATGGGATAAGCTATAATGCTTGTTTCTTACATTAACTTACTTCTACACTTTGGTAGCATGCTTAATCACATCTTCAAGAGTGCTAATAGGCTGAATCTAAGCCTTTGATGAAGTTTCATCATTCAAACCCTCTTCAAAGCTTACAATGGCTCTGTGTATTGGATCTTGAACATCTCAAAGTATGTTGTAAGAGCTCCGACTCCATTGGTTACTGAGTTCAACACTTCTATTCACTCGTATGTGTATCTTGATGTTTCACAACTCTGTTTTTAGGTATATCAGCTAAAAAGGGCCAAATCCATGTCAATGAAATCATTGATTCTTCATTTTCATATCAATAAGTGTTGTTTAAGCCTCCATATAAGTCTTCTTACTACAACTCTCCATATTCACCATTAGGAACTCCTATGAGATTCTAAGAACTAACAAAGGTATGGGATAAGCTATAATGCTTGTTTATAACTTTAACTTGCTTCTACACTTTGGTAGCATGCTTAATCACATCGTCAAGAGTGCTAAAAGGCAGAATCTAAGCCTTTGATGAAGTTTCATCAATCAAACCCTCTTCAAAGCCTCCAATGCCTCTGTGTACTGGATCTTGAACATCTCAAAGTATATTGTAAGAGATCCAACTCCTTTTGTTAGTTTAACACTACTATTCACTCTTATTTGTATCTTAAAGGTTCATACCTCTGTTTTAGGTATATTAGCTAAAAATGGCCAAATCCATGTCAATGAAACCATTGATTCTTCATTTTCACATCAATGGTTGTTGTTTAAGCCTCCATATGTGTCTTCTTGCTACAACTCTCCATATTCACCATTAGGAACTCGTATGAGATTCTAAGAACTAACAGAACTATGGGATAAGCTATAATGCTTGTTTCTTACTTTAACTTGCTTCTACACTTTGGTAGCATGCTTAATCACATCGTCAAGAGTGCTAAAAGGCAGAATCTAAGCCTTTGATGAAGTTTCATCACTCAAACCCTCTTCAAAACTTACAATGGCTCTGTGTATTGGATCTTGAACATCTCAAAGTATATTGTAAGAGATCTGACTCCATTGGTTACTGTTCAACACTTCTATTCACTCGTATGTGTATCTTGATGTTTCACTACTCTGTTTTTAAGGATATCAGCTAAAAATGGCCAAATCCATGTAAATGAAACCATTGATTCTTCATTTTCACATCAATAAGTGTTGTTTAAGCCTCCATATGTGTTTTCTTACTACAACTCTCCATATTCACCATTAGGAACTCCTATGAGATTCTAAGAACTAACAAAGCTATGGGATAAGCTATAATGCTTGTTTCTTACTTTCACTTACTTCTACACTTTAGTAGCATGCTTAATCATATCATCAAGAGTGCTAAAAGGCTGAATCTAAGCCTTTGATGAAGTTTAATCACTTAAACCCTCTTCAAAGCCTACAATGTCTCTGTGTACAGGATCTTGAACATCTCAAAGGTGTTGTAAGAGATCCGACTCCTTTGGTTACAGTTCAACACTTCTATTCACATGTATGTGTATCTTGAAAGTTCATAACTCTGTTTTTTAGGTATGTCAGCTAAAAAAGGCCAAATCCATGTCAATGAAACCATTGATTCTTCAAATTCACATCAATAGGTGTTGTTTAAGCCGTCCATATGTGTTTTCTTGCTACAACTCTCCATTTTCACCATTAGAAACTCTTATTAGATTCTCAGAACTAACAGAACTATGGCATAAGCTATAATGCTTGTTTCTTATTTTAACTTGCTTCTACACTTTGGTAGCATGCTTAATCACATCATCAAGAGTGCTAAAAGGCTGAATCTAAGCCTTTGATGAAGTTTCATCACTCAAACCCTCTTCAAAGCTTACAATGGCTCTGTGTATTGGATCTTGAACATCTCAAAGTATGTTGTAAGAGATCCGACTCCATTGGTTACAGTTCAACACTTCTATTCACTTTCGTATGTGTATCTTGAAGGTTCATAACTTCTGTTTTTAGGTATATCAGCTAAAAAGGCCAAATCCATGTCAATGAAACCATTGATTCTTTAAAGTCACATCAATAGGTGTTGTTTAAGCCTCCATATGTGTTTTCTTGCTACAACTCTCCATTTTCACCATTAGAAACTCTAATGAGATTCTCAGAACTAACAGAACTATGGGATAAGCTATAATGCTTGTTTCTTACATTAACTTACTTCTACACTTTGGTAGCATGCTTAATCACATCTTCAAGAGTGCTAATAGGCTGAATCTAAGTCTTTGATGAAGTTTCATCATTCAAACCCTCTTCAAAGCTTACAATGGCTCTGTGTATTGGATCTTGAACATCTCAAAGTATGTTGTAAGAGATCCGACTCCATTGGTTACAGTTCAACACTTCTATTCACTTTGTATGTGTATATTGATGTTTCACTACTCTGTTTTTAAGTATATCAGCTAAAAATGGCAAAATCCATGTAAATGAAACCATTGATTCTTCATTTTCACATCAATAAGTGTTGTTTAAGCCTCCATATGTGTCTTCTTACTACAACTCTCCATATTCACCATTAGGAACTCCTATGAGATTCTAAGAACTAACAGAGCTATTGGATAAGCTATAGTGCTTGTTTCTTACTTTAACTTGCTTCTACACTTTGGTAGCATGCTTAATCACATCGTCACGAGTGCTGAAAGGCTGAATCTAAGCCTTTGATGAAGTTTCATCACTTAAACCCTCTTCAAAGCCTACAATGGCTCTGTGTACAGGATCTTGAACATCTCAAAGCTGTTGTAAGAGATCCGACTCCTTTGGTTACAGTTCAAGACTTCTATTCACTTGTATGTGTATCTTGAAGGTTCATAACTCTGTTTTTATGTATATCAGCTAAAAAAGGCCAAATCCATGTCAATGAAACCATTAATTCTTCAAATTCACATCAATAGGTGTTGTTTAAGCCGTCCATATGTGTTTTCTTGCTACAACTCTCCATTTTCACCATTAGAAACTCTTATTAGATTCTCAGAACTAACAGAACTATGGCATAAGCTATAATGCTTGTTTCTTATTTTAACTTGCTTCTACACTTTGGTAGCATGCTTAATCACATCATCAAGAGTGCTAAAAGGCTGAATCTAAGCCTTTGATGAAGTTTCATCACTCAAACCCTCTTCAAAGCTTACAATGGCTCTGTGTATTGGATCTTGAACATCTCAAAGTATGTTGTAAGAGATCCGACTCCATTGGTTCTGATTCAACACTTCTATTCACTCAGTATGTGTATCTTGAAGGTTCATAACTCTGTTTTTAGGTATATCAGCTAAAAAAGGCCAAATCCATGGCAATGAAACCATTGATTCTTTAAAGTCACATCAATAGGTGTTGTTTAAGCCGCCCATATGTGTTTTCTTGCTACAACTCTCCATTTTCACCATTAGACACTATAATGAGATTCTCAGAACTAACAGAACTATGGAATAAGCTATAATGCTTGTTTCTTACTTTAACTTGCTTCTACACTTTGGTAGCATGCTTAATCACATCATCAAGAGTGCTAAAAGGCTGAATCGAAGCCTTGGATGAAGTTTCATCATTCAAACCCTCTTCAAAGCTTGCAATGGCTCTGTGTATTGGATCTTGAACATCTCAAAGTATGTTAAAAGAGATCCGACTCCATTGGTTACAGTTCAACACTTCTATTCACTCGTATGTGTATCTTGATGTTTCACAACTCTGTTTTTAGGTATATCAGCTAAAAAGGGCCAAATCCATGTCAATGAAATTATTGATTCTTCATTTTCATATCAATAAGTGTTGTTTAAGCCTCCATATAAGTCTTCTTACTACAACTCTCCATATTCACCATTAGGAACTCCTATGAGATTCTAAGAACTAGCAGAGCTATGGGATAAGCTATAATGCTTGTTTCTTACTTTAACTTGCTTCTACACTTTGGTAGCATGCTTAATCACATCGTCAAGAGTGCTAAAAGGCTGAATCTAAGCCTTTGATGAAGTTTGATCACTTAAACCCTCTTCAAAGCCTACAATGGCTCTGTGTACAGGATCTTGAACATCTCAAAGCTGTTGTAAGAGATCCGACTCCATTGGTTACAGTTCAACACTTCTATTCACTCGTATGTGTATCTTGATGTTTCACAACTCTGTTTTTAGGTATATCAGCTAAAAAAGGCCAAATCCATGTCAATGAAACCATTAATTCTTCAAATTCACATCAATAGGTGTTGTTTAAGCCGTCCATATGTGTTTTCTTGCTACAACTCTCCATTTTCACCATTAGAAATTCTTATTAGATTCTCAGAACTAACAGAACTATGGCATAAGCTATAATGCTTGTTTCTTATTTTAACTTGCTTCTACACTTTGGTAGCATGCTTAATCACATCATCAAGAGTGCTAAAAGGCTGAATCTAAGCCTTTGATGAAGTTTCATCACTCAAACCCTCTTCAAAGCTTACAATGGCTCTGTGTATTGGATCTTGAACATCTCAAAGTATGTTGTAAGAGATCCGATTCCATTGGTTACAGTTCAACACTTCTATTGACTCGTATGTGTATCTTGAAGGTTCATAACTCTGTTTTTAGGTATATCAGCTAAAAAAGGCCAAATCCATGTCAATGAAACCATTGATTCTTTAAAGTCACATCAATAGGTGTTGTTTAAGCCGCCCATATGTGTTTTCTTGCTACAACTCTCCATATTCACCATTAGAAACTCTAATGAGATTCTCAGAATTAACAGAACTATGGGATAAGCTATAATGCTTGTTTCTTACATTAACTTACTTCTACACTTTGGTAGCATGCTTAATCACATCTTCAAGAGTGCTAATAGGCTGAATCTAAGCCTTTGATGAAGTTTCATCATTCAAACCCTCTTCAAAGCTTACAATGGCTCTGTGTATTGGATCTTGAACATCTCAAAGTATGTTGTAAGAGATCCGACTCCATTGGTTACAGTTCAACACTTCTATTCACTCGTATGTGTATCTTGATGTTTCACAACTCTGTTTTTAGGTATATCAGCTAAAAAGGGCCAAATCCATGTCAATGAAATCATTGATTCTTCATTTTCATATCAATAAGTGTTGTTTAAGCCTCCATATAAGTCTTCTTACTACAACTCTCCATATTCACCATTAGGAACTCCTATGAGATTCTAAGAACTAACAGAGGTATGGGATAAGCTATAATGCTTGTTTATAACTTTAACTTGCTACTACACTTTGGTAGCATGCTTAATCACATCGTCAAGAGTGCTAAAAGGCAGAATCTAAGCCTTTGATGAAGTTTCATCAATCAAACCCTCTTCAAAGCCTACAATGCCTCTGTGTACTGGATCTTGAACATCTCAAAGTATATTGTAAGAGATCCAACTCCTTTTGTTAGTTTAACACTACTATTCACTCTTATTTGTATCTTAAAGGTTCATACCTCTGTTTTTAGGTATATTAGCTAAAAATGGCCAAATCCATGTCAATGAAACCATTGATTCTTCATTTTTACATCAATGGGTGTTGTTTAAGCCTCCATATGTGTCTTCTTGCTACAACTCTCCATATTCACCATTAGGAACTCGTATGAGATTCTAAGAACTAACAGAACTATGGGATAAGCTATAATGCTTGTTTCTTACTTTAACTTGCTTCTACACTTTGGTAGCATGCTTAATCACATCGTCAAGAGTGCTAAAAGGCAGAATCTAAGCCTTTGATGAAGTTTCATCACTCAAACCCTCTTCAAAACTTACAATGGCTCTGTGTATTGGATCTTGAACATCTCAAAGTATATTGTAAGAGATCCGACTCCATTGGTTACTGTTCAACACTTCTATTCACTCGTATGTGTATCTTGATGTTTCACTACTCTGTTTTTAAGGATATCAGCTAAAAATGGCCAAATCCATGTAAATGAAACCATTGATTCTTCATTTTCACATCAATAAGTGTTGTTTAAGCCTCCATATGTGTCTTCTTACTACAACTCTCCATATTCACCATTAGGAACTCCTATGAGATTCTAAGAACTAACAAAGCTATGGGATAAGCTATAATGCTTGTTTCTTACTTTAACTTGCTTCTACACTTTGGTAGCATGCTTAATCATATCATCAAGAGTGCTAAAAGGCTGAATCTAAGCCTTTGATGAAGTTTGATCACTTAAACCCTCTTCAAAGCCTACAATGGCTCTGTGTACAGGATCTTGAACATCTCAAAGCTGTTGTAAGAGATCCGACTCCTTTGCTTACAGTTCAACACTTCTATTCACTTGTATGTGTATCTTGAAGGTTCATAACTCTGTTTTTAGGTATATCAGCTAAAAAAGGCCAAATCCATGTCAATGAAACCATTGATTCTTCAAATTCACATCAATAGGTGTTGTTTAAGCCGTCCATATGTGTTTTCTTGCTACAACTCTCCATTTTCACCATTAGAAACTCTTATTAGATTCTCAGAACTAACAGAAATATGGCATTAGCTATAATGCTTGTTTCTTATTTTAACTTGCTTCTACACTTTGGTAGCATGCGTAATCACATCATCAAGAGTGTTAAAAGGCTGAATCTAAGCCTTTGATGAAGTTTCATCACTCAAACCCTCTTCAAAGCTTACAATGGCTCTGTGTATTGGATCTTGAACATCTCAAAGTATGTTGTAAGAGATCCGACTCCATTGGTTACAGTTCAACACTTCTATTCACTCGTATGTGTATCTTGAAGGTTCATAACTCTGTTTTTAGGTATATCAGCTAAAAAAGGCCAAATCCATGTCAATGAAACCATTGATTCTTTAAAGTCACATCAATAGGTGTTGTTTAAGCCGCCCATATGTGTTTTCTTGCTACAACTCTCCATTTTCACCATTAGAAACTCTAATGAGATTCTCAGAACTAACAGAACTATGGGATAAGCTATAATGCTTGTTTCTTACATTAACTTACTTCTACACTTTGGTAGCATGCTTAATCACATCTTCAAGAGTGCTAATAGGCTGAATATAAGTCTTTGATGAAGTTTCATCATTCAAACCCTCTTCAAAGCTTACAATGGCTCTGTGTATTGGATCTTGAACATCTCAAAGTATGTTGTAAGAGATCCGACTCCATTGGTTACAGTTCAACACTTCTATTCACTCGTATGTGTATCTTGATGTTTCACTACTCTGTTTTTAAGTATATCAGCTAAAAATGGCAAAATCCATGTAAATGAAACCATTGATTCTTCATTTTCACATCAATAAGTGTTGTTTAAGCCTCCATATGTGTCTTCTTACTACAACTCTCCATATTCACCATTAGGAACTCCTATGAGATTCTAAGAACTAACAGAGCTATTGGATAAGCTATAGTGCTTGTTTCTTACTTTAACTTGCTTCTACACTTTGGTAGCATGCTTAATCACATCGTCACGAGTGCTGAAAGGCTGAATCTAAGCCTTTGATGAAGTTTCATCACTTAAACCCTCTTCAAAGCCTACAATGGCTCTGTGTACAGGATCTTGAACATCTCAAAGCTGTTGTAAGAGATCCGACTCCTTTGGTTACAGTTCAAGACTTCTATTCACTTGTATGTGTATCTTGAAGGTTCATAATTCTGTTTTTATGTATATCAGCTAAAAAAGGCCAAATCCATGTCAATGAAACCATTAATTCTTCAAATTCACATCAATAGGTGTTGTTTAAGCCGTCCATATGTGTTTTCTTGCTACAACTCTCCATTTTCACCATTAGAAACTCTTATTAGATTCTCAGAACTAACAGAACTATGGCATAAGCTATAATGCTTGTTTCTTATTTTAACTTGCTTCTACACTTTGGTAGCATGCTTAATCATATCATCAAGAGTGCTAAAAGGCTGAATCTAAGCCTTTGATGAAGTTTCATCACTCAAACCCTCTTCAAAGCTTACAATGGCTCTGTGTATTGGATCTTGAACATCTCAAAGTATGTTGTAAGAGATCCGACTCCATTGGTTACAGTTCAACACTTCTATTCACTCGTATGTGTATCTTGAAGGTTCATAACTCTGTTTTTAGGTATATCAGCTAAAAAAGGCCAAATCCATGTCAATGAAACCATTGATTATTTAAAGTCACATCAATAGGTGTTGTTTAAGCCGCCCATATGTGTTTTCTTGCTACAACTCTCCATTTTCACCATTAGAAACTCTAATGAGATTCTCAGAACTAACAGAACTAACAGAACTATGGGATAAGCTATAATGCTTGTTTCTTACATTAACTTACTTCTACACTTTGGTAGCATGCTTAATCACATCTTCAAGAGTGCTAATAGGCTGAATATAAGTCTTTGATGAAGTTTCATCATTCAAACCCTCTTCAAAGCTTACAATGGCTCTGTGTATTGGATCTTGAACATCTCAAAGTATGTTGTAAGAGATCCGACTCCATTGGTTACAGTTCAACACTTCTATTCACTCGTATGTGTATCTTGATGTTTCACTACTCTGTTTTTAAGTATATCAGCTAAAAATGGCCAAATCCATGTAAATGAAACCATTGATTCTTCATTTTCACATCAATAAGTGTTGTTTAAGCCTCCATATGTGTCTTCTTACTACAACTCTCCATATTCACCATTAGGAACTCCTATGAGATTCTAAGAACTAACAGAGCTATGGGATAAGCTATAATGCTTGTTTCTTACTTTAACTTGCTTCTACACTTTGGTAGCATGCTTAATCACATCGTCAAAGTGCTTTAAAAGGCTGAATCTAAGCCTTTGATGAAGTTTCATCACTTAAACCCTCTTCAAAGCCTACAATGGCTCTGTATGCAGGATCTTGAACATCTCAAAGCTGTTGTAAGAGATCCGACTCCTTTGGTTACAGTTCAACACTTCTATTATGTGTATCTTGAAGGTTCATAATTCTGTTTTTATGTATATCAGCTAAAAAAGGCCAAATCCATGTCAATGAAACCATTAATTCTTCAAATTCACATCAATAGGTGTTGTTTAAGCCGTCCATATGTGTTTTCTTGCTACAACTCTCCATTTTCACCATTAGAAACTCTTATTAGATTCTCAGAACTAACAGAACTATGGCATAAGCTATAATGCTTGTTTCTTATTTTAACTTGCTTCTACACTTTGGTAGCATGCTTAATCACATCATCAAGAGTGCTAAAAGGCTGAATCTAAGCCTTTGATGAAGTTTCATCACTCAAACCCTCTTCAAAGCTTACAATGGCTCTGTGTATTGGATCTTGAACATCTCAAAGTATGTTGTAAGAGATCCGACTCCATTGGTTACAGTTCAACACTTCTATTCACTCGTATGTGTATCTTGAAGGTTTATAACTCTGTTTTTAGGTATATCAGCTAAAAAAGGCCAAATCCATGGCAATGAAACCATTGATTCTTTAAAGTCACATCAATAGGTGTTGTTTAAGCCGCCGATATGTGTTTTCTTGCTACAACTCTCCATTTTCACCATTAGACATTCTAATGAGATTCTCAGAACTAACAGAACTATGGAATAAGCTATAATGCTTGTTTCTTACTTTAACTTGCTTCTACACTTTGGTAGCATGCTTAATCACATCATCAAGAGTGCTAAAAGGCTGAATCGAAGCCTTGGATGAAGTTTCATCATTCAAACCCTCTTCAAAGCTTGCAATGGCTCTGTGTATTGGATCTTGAACTTCTCAAAGTATGTTAAAAGAGATCCGACTCCATTGGTTACAGTTCAACACTTCTATTCACTCGTATGTGTATCTTGATGTTTCACAACTCTGTTTTTAGGTATATCAGCTAAAAAGGGCCAAATCCATGTCAATGAAATCATTGATTCTTCATTTTCATATCAATAAGTGTTGTTTAAGCCTCCATATAAGTCTTCTTACTACAACTCTCCATATTCACCATTAGGAACTCCTATGAGATTTTAAGAACTAACAGAGGTATGGGATAAGCTATAATGCTTGTTTATAACTTTAACTTGCTTCTACACTTTGGTAGCATGCTTAATCACATCGTCAAGAGTGCTAAAAGGCAGAATCTAAGCCTTTGATGAAGTTCCATCAATCAAATCCTCTTCAAAGCCTACAATGCCTCTGTGTACTGGATCTTGAACATCTCAAAGTATATTGTAAGAGATCCAACTCCTTTTGTTAGTTTAACACTACTATTCACTCTTATTTGTATCTTAAAGGTTCATACCTCTGTTTTTAGGTATATTAGCTAAAAATGGCCAAATCCATGTCAATGAAACCATTGATTCTTCATTTTCACATCAATGGGTGTTGTTTAAGCCTCCATATGTGTCTTCTTACTACAACTCTCCATATTCACCATTAGGAACTCGTATGAGATTCTAAGAACTAACAGAACTATGGGATAAGCTATAATGCTTGTTTCTTACTTTAACTTGGTTCTACACTTTGGTAGCATGCTTAATCACATCGTCAAGAGTGCTAAAAGGCTGAATCTAAGCCTTTGATGAAGTTTCATCACTCAAACCCTCTTCAAAACTTACAATGGCTCTGTGTATTGGATCTTGAACATCTCAAAGTATATTGTAAGAGATCCGACTCCATTGGTTACTGTTCAACACTTCTATTCACTCGTATGTGTATCTTGATGTTTCACTACTCTGTTTTTAAGGATATCAGCTAAAAATGGCCAAATCCAAGTAAATGAAACCATTGATTCTTCATTTTCACATCAATAAGTGTTGTTTAAGCCTCCATATGTGTCTTCTTACTACAACTCTCCATATTCACCATTAGGAACTCCTATGAGATTCTAAGAACTAACAAAGCTATGGGATAAGCTATAATGCTTGTTTCTTACTTTAACTTGCTTCTACACTTTGGTAGCATGCTTAATCACATCGTCAAGAGTGCTAAAAGGCTGAATCTAAGCCTTTGATGAAGTTTGATCACTTAAACCCTCTTCAAAGCCTACAATGGCTCTGTGTACAGGATCTTGAACATCTCAAAGCTGTTGTAAGAGATCCGACTCCTTTGGTTACAGTTCAACACTTCTATTCACTTGTATGTGTATCTTGAAGGTTCATAACTCTGTTTTTAGGTATATCAGCTAAAAAAGGCCAAATCCATGTCAATGAAACCATTAATTCTTCAAATTCACATCAATAGGTGTTGTTTAAGCCGTCCATATGTGTTTTCTTGCTACAACTCTCCATTTTCACCATTAGAAACTCTTATTAGATTCTCAGAACTAACAGAACTATGGCATAAGCTATAATGCTTGTTTCTTATTTTAACTTGCTTCTACACTTTGGTAGCATGCTTAATCACATCATCAAGAGTGTTAAAAGGCTGAATCTAAGCCTTTGATGAAGTTTCATCACTCAAACCCTCTTCAAAGCTTACAATGGCTCTGTGTATTGGATCTTGAACATCTCAAAGTATGTTGTAAGAGATCCGACTCCATTGGTTACAGTTCAACACTTCTATTCACTCGTATGTGTATCTTGAAGGTTCATAACTCTGTTTTTAGGTATATCAGCTAAAAAAGGCCAAATCCATGTCAATGAAACCATTGATTCTTTAAAGTCACATCAATAGGTGTTGTTTAAGCCGCCCATATGTGTTTTCTTGCTACAACTCTCCATTTTCACCATTAGAAACTCTAATGAGATTCTCAGAACTAACAGAACTATGGGATAAGCTATAATGCTTGTTTCTTACATTAACTTACTTCTACACTTTGGTAGCATGCTTAATCACATCTTCAAGAGTGCTAATAGGCTGAATCTAAGCCTTTGATGAAGTTTCATCATTCAAACCCTCTTCAAAGCTTACAATGGCTCTGTGTATTGGATCTTGAACATCTCAAAGTATGTTGTAAGAGATCCGACTCCATTGGTTACAGTTCAACACTTCTATTCACTTTGTATGTATCTTGATGTTTCATTACTCTGTTTTTTAAGTATATCAGCTAAAAATGGCCAAATCCATGTAAATGAAACCATTGATTCTTCATTTTCACATCAATAAGTGTTGTTTAAGCCTCCATATGTGTCTTCTTACTACAACTCTCCATATTCACCATTAGGAACTCCTATGAGATTCTAAGAACTAACAGAGCTATGGGATAAGCTATAATGCTTGTTTCTTACTTTAACTTGCTTCTACACTTTGGTAGCATGCTTAATCACATCGTCACGAGTGCTGAAAGGCTGAATCTAAGCCTTTGATGAAGTTTCATCACTTAAACCCTCTTCAAAGCCTACAATGGCTCTGTGTAAAGGATCTTGAACATCTCAAAGCTGTTGTAAGAGATCCGACTCCTTTGGTTACAGTTCAAGACTTCTATTCACTTGTATGTGTATCTTGAAGGTTCATAACTCTGTTTTTATGTATATCAGCTAAAAAAGGCCAAATCCATGTCAATGAAACCATTAATTCTTCAAATTCACATCAATAGGTGTTGTTTAAGCCGTCCATATGTGTTTTCTTGCTACAACTCTCCATTTTCACCATTAGAAACTCTTATTAGATTCTCAGAACTAACAGAACTATGGCATAAGCTATAATGCTTGTTTCTTATTTTAACTTGCTTCTACACTTTGGTAGCATGCTTAATCACATCATCAAGAGTGCTAAAAGGCTGAATCTAAGCCTTTGATGAAGTTTCATCACTCAAACCCTCTTCAAAGCTTACAATGGCTCTGTGTATTGGATCTTGAACATCTCAAAGTATGTTGTAAGAGATCCGACTCCATTGGTTACAGTTCAACACTTCTATTCACTCGTATGTGTATCTTGAAGGTTCATAACTCTGTTTTTAGGTATATCAGCTAAAAAAGGCCAAATCCATGGCAATGAAACCATTGATTCTTTAAAGTCACATCAATAGGTGTTGTTTAAGCCGCCCATATGTGTTTTCTTGCTACAACTCTCCATTTTCACCATTAGACACTCTAATGAGATTCTCAGAACTAACAGAACTATGGAATAAGCTATAATGCTTGTTTCTTACTTTAACTTGCTTCTACACTTTGGTAGCATGCTTAATCACATCATCAAGAGTGCTAAAAGGCTGAATCTAAGCCTTTGATGAAATTTCATCATTCAAACCCTCTTCAAAGCTTGCAATGGCTCTGTGTATTGGATCTTGAACATCTCAAAGTATGTTGTAAGAGATCCGACTCCATTGGTTACAGTTCAACACTTCTATTCACTCGTATGTGTATCTTGATGTTTCATAACTCTGTTTTTAGGTATATCAGCTAAAAAGGGCCAAATCCATGTCAATGAAATCATTGATTCTTCATTTTCATATCAATAAGTGTTGTTTAAGCCTCCATATAAGTCTTCTTACTACAACTCTCCATATTCACCATTAGGAACTCCTATGAGATTCTAAGAACTAACAGAGGTATGGGATAAGCTATAATGCTTGTTTCTAACTTTAACTTGCTTCTACACTTTGGTAGCATGCTTAATCACATCGTCAAGAGTGCTAGAAGGCAGAATCTAAGCCTTTGATGAAGTTTCATCAATCAAACCCTCTTCAAAGCCTACAATGCCTCTGTGTACTGGATCTTGAACATCTCAAAGTATATTGTAAGAGATCCAACTCCTTTTGTTAGTTTAACACTACTATTCACTTGTATGTGTATCTTGAAGGTTCATAACTCTTTTTTTATGTATATCAGCTAAAAAAGGCCAAATCCATGTCAATGAAACCATTGATTCTTCATTTTCACATCAATAGGTGTTGTTTAAGCCTCCATATGTGTCTTTTTGCTACAACTCTCCATATTCACCATTAGGAACTCGTATGAGATTCTAAGAACTAACAGAACTATGGGATAAGCTATAATGCTTGTTTCTTACTATAACTTGCTTCTACACTTTGGTAGCATGCTTAATCACATCGTCAAGAGTGCTAAAAGGCTGAATCTAAGCCTTTGATGAAGTTTTATCACTCAAACCCTCTTCAAAACTTACAATGGCTCTGTGTATTGGATCTTGAACATCTCAAAGTGTCTTGTAAGAGATCCGACTCCATTGGTTACAGTTCAACACTTCTATTCACTCGTATGTGTATCTTGAAGGTTCATAACTCTGTTTTTAGGTATATCAGCTAAAAAAGGCCAAATCCATGGCAATGAAACCATTGATTCTTTAAAGTCACATCAATAGGTGTTGTTTAAGCCTCCATATGTGTCTTCTTACTACAACTCTCCATATTCACCATTAGACACTCTAATGAGATTCTCAGAACTAACAGAACTATGGAATAAGCTATAATGCTTGTTTCTTACTTTAACTTGCTTCTACACTTTGGTAGCATGCTTAATCACATCATCAAGAGTGCTAAAAGGCTGAATCGAAGCCTTGGATGAAGTTTCATCATTCAAACCCTCTTCAAAGCTTGCAATGGCTCTGTGTATTGGATCTTGAACATCTCAAAGTATGTTAAAAGAGATCCGACTCCATTGGTTACAGTTCAACACTTCTATTCACTCGTATGTGTATCTTGATGTTTCATAACTCTGTTTTTAGGTATATCAGCTAAAAAGGGCCAAATCCATGTCAATGAAATCATTGATTCTTCATTTTCATATCAATAAGTGTTGTTTAAGCCTCCATATAAGTCTTCTTACTACAACTCTCCATATTCACCATTAGGAACTCCTATGAGATTCTAAGAACTAACAGAGGTATGGGATAAGCTATAATGCTTGTTTCTAACTTTAACTTGCTTCTACACTTTGGTAGCATGCTTAATCCCACCATCCAGTGTCCTAAAAGGCGGGATCTAAGCCTTTGATGAGGTTTCATCACTCAACCTCTCTTCAAAGCCTACAATGCCTCTGTGTACTGGATCTTGAATATCTCAAAGTATATTGTAAGAGATCCAACTCCTTTTGATAGTTTAACACTACTATTCACTCTTATTTGTATCTTAAAGGTTCATACCTCTGTTTTTAGGTATATTAGCTAAAAATGGCCAAATCCATGTCAATGAAACCATTGATTCTTCATTTTCACATCAATAGGTGTTGTTTAAGCCTCCATATGTGTCTTTTTGCTACAACTCTCCATATTCACCATTAGGAACTCGTATGAGATTCTAAGAAATAACAGAACTATGGGATAAGCTATAATGCTTGTTTCTTACTTTAACTTGCTTCTACACTTTGGTAGCATGCTTAATCACATCGTCAAGAGTGCTAAAAGGCTGAATCTAAGCCTTTGATGAAGTTTCATCACTCAAACCCTCTTCAAAACTTACAATGGCTCTGTGTATTGGATCTTGAACATCTCAAAGTATATTGTAAGAGATCCGACTCCATTGGTTACTGTTCAACACTTCTATTCACTCGTATGTGTATCTTGATGTTTCACTACTCTGTTTTTAAGTATATCAGCTAAAAATGGCCAAATCCATGTAAATGAAACCATTGATTCTTCATTTTCACATCAATAAGTGTTGTTTAAGCCTCCATATGTGTCTTCTTACAACTCTCCATATTCACCATTAGGAACTCCTATGAGATTCTAAGAACTAACAAAGCTATGGGATAAGCTATAATGCTTGTTTCTTACTTTAACTTGGTAGCATGCTTAATCATATCATCAAGAGTGCTAAAAGGCTGAATCTAAGCCTTTGATGAAGTTTGATCACTTAAACCCTCTTCAAAGCCTACAATGGCTCTGTGTACAGGATCTTGAACATCTCAAAGCTGTTGTAAGAGATCCGACTCCTTTGGTTACAGTTCAACACTTCTATTCACTAGTATGTGTATCTTGAAGGTTCATAACTCTGTTTTTAGGTATATCAGCTAAAAAAGGCCAAATCCATGTCAATGAAACCATTAATTCTTCAAATTAACATCAATAGGTGTTGTTTAAGCCGTCCATTTGTGTTTTCTTGCTACAACTCTCCATTTTCACCATTAGAAACTCTTATTAGATTCTCAGAACTAACAGAACTATGGCATAAGGTATAATGCTTGTTTCTTATTTTAACTTGCTTCTACACTTTGGTAGCATGCTTAATCACATCATCAAGAGTGCTAAAAGGCTGAATCTAAGCCTTTGATGAAGTTTCATCACACAAACCCTCTTCAAATCTTACAATGGCTCTGTGTATTGGATCTTGAACATCTCAAAGTATGTTGTAAGAGATCCGACTCCATTGGTTAGAGTTCAACACTTCTATTCACTCGTATGTGTATCTTGAAGGTTCATAACTCTGTTTTTAGGTATATCAGCTAAAAATGGCCAAATCCATGTCAATGAAACCATTGATTCTTTAAAGTCACATCAATAGGTGTTGTTTAAGCCGCCCATATGTGTTTTCTTGCTACAACTCTCCATTTTCACCATTAGAAACTCTAATGAGATTCTTAGAACTAACAGAACTATGGGATAAGCTATAATGTTTTTTTCTTACATTAACTTACTTCTACACTTTGGTAGCATGCTTAATCACATCATCAAGAGTGCTAATAGGCTGAATCTAAGCCTTTGATGAAGTTTCATCATTCAAACCGTCTTCAAAGCTTACAATGGCTCTGTGTATTGGATCTTGAACATCTCAAAGTATGTTGTAAGAGATCCGACTCCATTGGTTACAGTGCAACACTTCTATTCACTCGTTTGTGTATCTTGATGTTTCACTACTCTGTTTTTAAGTATATCAGCTAAAAATGGCCAAATCCATGTAAATGAAACCATTGATTCTTCATTTTCACATCAATAAGTGTTGTTTAAGCCTCATATGTGTCTTCTTACTACAACTCTCCATATTCACCATTAGGAACTCCTATGAGATTCTAAGAACTAACAGAGCTATGAGATAAGCTATAATGCTTGTTTCTTACTTTAACTTGCTTCTACACTTTGGTAGCATGCTTAATCACATCGTCACGAGTGCTGAAAGGCTGAATCTAAGCCTTTGATGAAGTTTCATCACTTAAACCCTCTTCAAAGCCTACAATGGCTCTGTGTACAGGATCTTGAACATCTCAAAGCTGTTGTAAGAGATCCGACTCCTTTGGTTACAGTTCAAGACTTCTATTCACTTGTATGTGTATCTTGAAGGTTCATAACTCTGTTTTTAGGTATATCAGCTAAAAAAGGCCAAATCCATGTCAATGAAACCATTGATTCTTCAAATTCACATCAATAGGTGTTGTTTAAGCCGTCCATAAGTGTTTTCTTGCTACAACTCTCCATTTTCACCATTAGAAACTCTTATTAGATTCTCAGAACTAACAGAACTATGGGATAAGCTATAATGTTTGTTTCTTATTTTAACTTGCTTCTACACTTTGGTAGCATGCTTAATGACATCATCAAGAGTGCTAAAAGGCTGAATCTAAGCCTTTGATGAACTTTCATCACTCAAACCCTCTTTAAAGCTTACAAAGGCTCTGTGTATTGGATCTTGAACATCTCAGAGTATGTTGTAAGAGATCCGACTCCATTGGTTACAGTTCAACACTTCTATTCACTCGTATGTGTATCTTGAAGGTTCATAACTCTGTTTTTAGGTATATCAGCTAAAAAAGTCCAAATCCACGTCAATGAAACCATTGATTCTTCATTTTCACATCAATAGGTGTTGGTTAAGCCTCCATATGTGTCTTCTTTCTATCAACTCTCCATATTCACCATTAGGAACTCCTATGAGATTCTAAGAACTAACAGAACTATGGGATAAGCTATAATGCTTATTTCTTACTTTAACTTGCTTCTACACTTTGGTAGCATGCTTAATCACATCATAAAGAGTGTTAAAAGGCTGAATCTAAGCTTTTGATGAAGTTTCATCACTCAAACCCTCTTCAAAGCCTACAATGGCTCTATGTACTAGATCTTGAACATCTCAAAGCAGTTGTAAGAGATCCGACTCCTTTGGTTACAATTCAACACCTATATTCACGTATTTGTATCTTGAAGGTTCATAACTCTGTTTTTAGGTATATCAGCTAAAAATGGCCAAATTCAATGAAACCATTAATTCTTCAGTTTCATATCAATAGGTGTTGTTTAAGCCTCTATGTGTCTTCTTGCTACAACTCTCCATATTCACCATTAGGAACTCCTATGAGATTTTAAGAACTAACAGAACTATCGGATAAGCTATAATGCTTGTTTCTTATTTTAACTTCTTCTACACCTTGGTAGCATGCTTAATCACATCATCAAGAGTGTTAAAAGGCTGAATCTAAGCCTTTGATGAAGTTTCATCACTCAAACTCTCTACAAAGCCTACAATGGCTCTGTGTACTAGATCTTGAACATCTCAAGGCAGTTGTAACAGATCCGACTCCTTTGGTTACAGTTCAACCCCTCTATTCACTCTTATTTGTATCTTGAAGGTTCATAACTCTGTTTTTAGGTATATCAGCTAAAAATAGCCAAATCCATGTCAATGAAACCATTTATTCTTCATATTCACATCAATAGGTGTTGTTTAAGCCTCCATATGTGTCTTCTTGCTACAACTCTCCATATTCACCATTAGGAACTCCTATGAGATTCTAAGAACTAACAGAGCTATGGGATAAGCTATAATGCTTGTTTCTTACTTTAACTTGCTTCTACACTTTGGTAGCATGCTTAATCACATCATTAAGAGTGCTAAAAGGCTGAATCTAAGTCTTTGATGAAGTTGCATCACTTAAACCCTCTTCAAAGCTGACAATGGCTCTGTGTACAGGATCTTGAACATCTCAAAGCTGTTGTAAGAGATCCGACTCCTTTGGTTACAGTTCAAGACTTCTATTCACTTGTATGTGTATCTTGAAGGTTCATAACTCTGTTTTTAGGTATATCAGCTAACAAAGGCCAAATCCATGTCAATGAAACCATTGATTCTTCAAATTCACATCAATAGGTGTTGTTTAAGCCGTCCATATGTGTTTTCTTGCTACAACTCTCCATTTTCACCATTAGAAACTCTTATTAGATTCTCAGAACTAACATAACTATGGCATAAGCTATAATGCTTGTTTCTTATTTTAACTTGCTTCTACACTTTGGTAGCATGCTTAATCACATCATCAAGAGTGCTAAAAGGCTGAATCTAAGCCTTTGATGAAGTTTCATCACTCAAACCCTCTTCAAAGCTTACAATGGCTCTGTGTATTGGATTTTGAACATCTCAAAGTATGTTGTAAGAGATCCGACTCCATTGGTTACAGTTAAACACTTCTATTCACTCGTATGTGTATCTTTTAGGTTCATTACTTTGTTTTTAGGTATATCAGCTAAAATGGCCTAATCCATATCAATGAAACCATTGATTCTTCATTTTCACATCAATAAGTGTTGTTTAAGCCTCCATATGTGTCTTCTTGCTACAACTCTCCATATTCACCATTAGGAACTCCTATGAGATTCTAAGAACTAACAGAGCTATGGGATAAGCTATAATGCTTGTTTCTTACTTTAACTTGCTTCTACACTTTGGTAGCATGCTTAATCACATCATCAAGAGTGCTAAAAGGCTGAATCTAAGCCTTTGATGAAGTTTGATCACTTAAACCCTCTTCAAAGCCTACAATGGCTCTGTGTACAGGATCTTGAACATCTCAAAGCTGTTGTAAGAGATCCGACTCCTTTGGTTACAGTTCAACACTTCTATTCACTTGTATGTGTATCTTGAAGGTTCATGACTCTGTTTTTAGGGATATCAGCTAAAAAGGCCAAATCAATGTCAATGAAACCATTGATTCTTCAAATTCACATCAATAGGTGTTGTTTAAGCCGTCCATATGTGTTTTCTTGCTACAACTCTCCATTTTCACCATTAGAAACTCTTATTAGATTCTCAGAACTAACAGAACTATGGGATAAGCTATAATGTTTGTTTCTTATTTTAACTTGCTTCTACACTTTGGTAGCATGCTTAATGACATCATCAAGAGTGCTAAAAGGCTGAATCTAAGCCTTTGATGAAGTTTCATCACTCAAACCCTCTTCAAAGCTTACAAAGGCTCTGTGTATTGGATCTTGAACATCTCAGAGTATGTTGTAAGAGATCCGACTCCATTGGTTACAGTTCAACACTTCTATTCACTCGTATGTGTATCTTAAAGGTTCATAACTCTGTTTTTAGGTATATCAGCTAAAAAAGTCCAAATCCACGTCAATGAAACCATTTATTCTTCATATTCACATCAACTGGTGTTATTTAAGCCTCCATATGTGTCTTCTTGCTACAACACCCTTTATTCACCATTAGAAACTCCTATGAGATTCTTAGAACTAACAGAACTATGGGATAAGCTATAATGCTTGTTTCTTACTTTAACTTGCTTCTACACTTTGGTAGCATGCTTAATCACATCATAAAGAGTGTTAAAAGGCTGAATCTAAGCTTTTGATGAAGTTTCATCACTCAAACCCTCTTCAAAGCCTACAATGGCTCTGTGTACTAGATCTTGAACATCTCAAAGCAGTTGTAAGAGATCCGACTCCTTTGGTTACAATTCAACACTTATATTCACTCGTATTGCATCTTGAAGGTTCATAACTTCTTTTTTAGGTATATCAGCTAAAAATGGCCAAATCCAGTCAATGAAACCATTGATTCTTCAGTTTCATATCAATAGGTGTTGGTTAAGCCTCTAATGTGTCTTCTTGCTACAACTCTCCATATTCACCATTAGGAACTCCTATGAGATTCTAAGAATAAACAGAACTATCGGATAAGCTATAATGCTTGTTTCTTATTTTTACTTGCTTCTACACCTTGGTAACATGCTTAGTCACATCATCAAGAGTGTTAAAAGTCTGAATCTAAGCCTTTGATGAAGTTTCATCACTCAAACCCTCTTCAAAGCCTACAATGGCTCTGTGTACTAGATCTTGAACATCTCAAAGCAGTTGTAAGAGATCCGACTCCTTTGGTTACAATTCAACACCTCTATTCACTCGTATTTGTATCTTGAAGGTTCATAACTCTGTTTTTAGGTATATCAGCCAAAAATGGCCAAATCCACGTCAATGCAACCACTGATTCTTCATTTTCACATCATTAGGTGTTGTTTAAGCCTCCATATGTGTCTTCTTGCTACAACTCTCTATATTCACCATTAGGAACTCCTATGAGATTCTAAGAACTAACAGAGCTATGGGATAAGCTATAATGCTTGTTTCTTACTTTAACTTGCTTTACACTTTGGTAGCATGCTTAATCACATCATCAAGAGTGCTAAAAGGCTGAATCTAAGCCTTTGATGAAGTTTCATCACTTAAACCCTCTTCAAAGCTTACAATGGCTCTGTATGAGGATCTTGAACATCTCAAAGCTGTTGTAAGAGATCCGACTCCTTTGGTTACAGTTCAACACTTCTATTCACTTGTATGTGTATCTTGAAGGTTCATGACTCTGTTTTTAGGGATATCAGCTAAAAAGGCCAAATCAATGTCAATGAAACCATTGATTCTTCAAATTCACATTAATAGGTGTTGTTTTAGCCGTCCATATGTGTTTTCTTGCTACAACTCTCCATTTTCACCATTAGAAACTCTTATTAGATTCTCAGAACTAACTCAACTATGGGATAAGCTATAATGCTTGTTTCTTACTTTAACTTGCTTCTACACTTTGGTAGCATGCTTAATCCCATCATCAAGAGTGCTAAAAGGCTGAATCTAAGCCTTTGATAAAGTTTCATTACTCAAACCCTCTTCAACGCTTACAATGGCTCTGTGTACTGGATTTTGAACATCTCAAAGTATGTTGTAAGAGATCCGACTCCATCGGTTACAGTTCAACACTTCTATTCACTCGTATGTGTATCTTGAAGGTTCATAACTCTGTTTTTAGGTATATCAGCTAAAAAAGGCCAAATCCCTGTCAATGAAACCATTGATTCTTCATATTCACATCAATAAGTGTTGTTTAAGCCTCCATATGTGTCTTCTTACTACAACTCTCCATATTCACCATTAGGAACTCCTATGAGATTCTAAGAACTAACAGAGCTATGGGATAAGCTTTAATGCTTGTTTCTTACTTTAACTTGCTTCTACACTTTGGTAGCATGCTTAATCACATCGTCAAGAGTGCTAAAAGGCTGAATCTAAGCCTTTGATGAAGTTTCATCACTCAAACCCTCTTCAAAGCTTACAATGGCTCTGTGTATTGGATTTTGAACATCTCAAAGTATGTTGTAAGAGATCCGACTCCATTGGTTACAGTTAAACACTTCTATTCACTCGTATGTGTATCTTGATGTTTCACTACTCTGTTTTTAGGTATATCAGCTAAAAATGGCCTAATCCATATCAGTGAAACCATTGATTCTTCATTTTCACATCAATAAGTGTTGTTTAAGCCTCCATATGTGTCTTCTTGCTACAACACCCCTTATTCACCATTAGAAACTCTTATGAGATTCTAAGAACTAACAGAACTATGGGATAAGCTATAATGCTTTTTTCTTACTTTAACTTGCTTCTACACTTTGGTAGCATGCTTAATCACATCATCAAGAGTGCTAAAAGGCTGAATCTAAGCCTTTGATGAAGTTTGATCACTTAAACCCTCTTAAAGCCTACAATGGCTGTGTACAGGATCTTGAACATCTCAAAGCTGTTGTAAGAGATCCGACTCCTTTGGTTACAGTTCAAGACTTCTATTCACTTGTATGTGTATCTTGAAGGTTCATAACTCTGTTTTTAGGTATATCAGCTAAAAACGGCCAAATCCATGTCAATGAAACCATTGATTCTTCAAATTCACATCAATAGGTGTTGTTTAAGCCGTCCATATGTGTTTTCTTGCTACAACTCTCCATTTTCACAATTAGAAACTCTTATTAGATTCTCAGAACTAACAGAACTATGGGATAAGCTATAATGTTTGTTTCTTATTTTAACTTGCTTCTACACTTTGGTAGCATGCTTAATGACATCATCAAGAGTGCTAAAAGGCTGAATCTAAGCCTTTGATGAAGTTTCATCACTCAAACCCTCTTCAAAGCTTACAAAGGCTCTGTGTATTGGATCTTGAACATCTCAGAGTATGTTGTAAGAGATCCGACTCCATTGGTTACAGTTCAACACTTCTATTCACTCGTATGTGTATCTTGAAGGTTCATAACTCTGTTTTTAGGTATATCAGCTAAAAAAGTCCAAATCCACGTCAATGAAACCATTGATTCTTCATTTTCACATCAATAGGTGTTGGTTAAGCCTCCATATGTGTCTTCTTGCTATAACTCTCCATATTCACCATTAGGAACTCCTATGAGATTCTAAGAACTAACAGAACTATGGGATAAGCTATAATGCTTATTTCTTACTTTAACTTGCTTCTACACTTTGGTAGCATGCTTAATCACATCATAAAGAGTGTTAAAAGGCTGAATCTAAGCTTTTGATGAAGTTTCATCACTCAAACCCTCTTCAAAGCCTACAATGGCTCTGTGTACTAGATCTTGAACATCTCAAAGCAGTTGTAAGAGATCCGACTCCTTTGGTTACAATTCAACACCTATATTCACTCGTATTTGCATCTTGAAGGTTCATAACTCTGTTTTTAGGTATATCAGCTAAAAATGGCCAAATCCAAGTCAATGCAACCATTGATTCTTCAGTTTCATATCAATAGGTGTTGGTTAAGCCTCTATGTGTCTTCTTGCTACAACTCTCCATATTCACCATTAGGAACTCCTATGAGATTTTAAGAACTAACAGAACTATCGGATAAGCTATAATGCTTGTTTCTTATTTTTACTTGCTTCTACACCTTGGTAACATGCTTAGTCACATCATCAAGAGTGTTAAAAGTCTGAATCTAAGCCTTTGATGAAGTTTCATCACTCAAACCCTCTTCAAAGCCTACAATGGCTCTGTGTACTAGATCTTGAACATCTCAAAGCAGTTGTAAGAGATCCGACTCCTTTGGTTACAATTCAACACCTCTATTCACTCGTATTTGTATCTTGAAGGTTCATAACTCTGTTTTTAGGTATATCAGCCAAAAATGGCCAAATCCACGTCAATGCAACCACTGATTCTTCATTTTCACATCATTAGGTGTTGTTTAAGCCTCCATATGTGTCTTCTTGCTACAACTCTCTATATTCACCATTAGGAACTCCTATGAGATTCTAAGAACTAACAGAGCTATGGGATAAGCTATAATGCTTGTTTCTTACTTTAACTTGCTTCTACACTTTGGTAGCATGCTTAATCACATCGTCACGAGTGCTGAAAGGCTGAATCTAAGCCTTTGATGAAGTTTCATCACTTAAACCCTCTTCAAAGCTTACAATGGCTCTGTGTACAGGATCTTGAACATCTCAAAGCTGTTGTAAGAGATCCGACTCCTTTGGTTACAGTTCAAGACTTCTATTCACTTGTATGTGTATCTTGAAGGTTCATAACTCTGTTTTTAGGTATATCAGCTAACAAAGGCCAAATCCATGTCAATGAAACCATTGATTCTTCAAATTCACATCAATAGGTGTTGTTTAAGCCGTCCATATGTGTTTTCTTGCTACAACTCTCCATTTTCACCATTAGAAACTCTTATTAGATTCTCAGAACTAACATAACTATGGCATAAGCTATAATGCTTGTTTCGTAGTTTTACTTGCTTCTACACTTTGGTAGCATGCTTAATCACATCATCAAGAGTGCTAAAAGGCTGAATCTAAGCCTTTGATGAAGTTTCATCACTCAAACCCTCTTCAAAGCTTACAATGGCTCTGTGTATTGGATTTTGAACATCTCAAAGTATGTTGTAAGAGATCCGACTCCATTGGTTACAGTTAAACACTTCTATTCACTCGTATGTGTATCTTGATGTTTCACTACTCTGTTTTTAGGTATATCAGCTAAAAATGGCCTAATCCATATCAATGAAACCATTGATTCTTCATTTTCACATCAATAAGTGTTGTTTAAGCCTCCATATGTGTCTTCTTACTACAACTCTCCATATTCACCATTAGGAACTCCTATGAGATTCTAAGAACTAACAGAGCTATGGGATAAGCTTTAATGCTTGTTTCTTACTTTAACTTGCTTCTACACTTTGGTAGCATGCTTAATCACATCGTCAAGAGTGCTAAAAGGCTGAATCTATGCCTTTGATAAACTTTCATCACTCAAACCCTGTATAAATCATACAATGGCTCTGTGTACAGGATCTTGAACATCTCAAAGCAGTTATAAGAGATGAGACTCCTTTGGTTACAGTTCAACACTTCTATTCACTCGTATGTGTATCTTGAAGGTTCATAACTCTGTTTTTAGGTATATCAGCTAAAAATGGCCAAATCCATGTCAATGAAACCATTGATTCTTCATTTTCACATCAATAGGTGTTGTTTAATCCTCCATATGTGTCTTCTTACTACAACTCTCCATATTCACCATTAGGAACTCCTATGAGATTCTAAGAACTAACAGAGCTATGGGATAAGCTATAATGCTTGTTTCTTTCTTTAACTTGCTTCTACACTTTGGTAGCATGCTTAATCACATCGTCAAGAGTGCTAAAAGGCTGAATCTAAGCCTTTGATGAACTTTCATCAATCAAACCCTCTTTAAAGCCTACAATGGCTCTATGTATTGGATCTTGAACATCTCAAAGTATGTTGTAAGAGATCCGACTCCTTTGGTTCAGATTCAACACTTCTATTCACTCGTATGTGTATCTTGAAGGTTCATAACTCTGTTTTTAGGTATATCAGCTAAAAATGGCCAAATCCATGTCAATGAAACCATTGATTCTTCATATTCACATCAATAGGTGTTGTTTAAGCCTCCATATGTGTCTTCTTGCTACAACGCCCCTTATTCACCATTAGGAACTCCTTATGAGATTCTAAGAACTAACAGAACTATGGGATAAGCTACCATGCTTGTTTCTTACTTTAACTTTCTACACTTTGGTAGCATGTTTAATCACATCATCAAGAGTGCTAAAAGGCTGAATCTAAGCCTTTGATGAAGTTTCATCACTTAAACCCTCTTCAAAGCCTACAATGGCTCTGTGTATTGGATCTTGAACATCTCAAAGTGTTGTAAGAGATTCGACTCCTTTGGTTACAGTTCAACACTTCTATTCACTGTATGTGTATCTTGAAGGTTCATAACTCTGTTTTTAGGCATATCAGCTAAAAATGGCAAAATCCATGTCAATGAAACCATTGATTCTTTATTTTCACATCAATAGGTGTTGTTTAAGCCTCCATATGTGTCTTCTTGCTATAACTCTCCATATTCACCATTAGAAACTCTTATAAGATTCTCAGAACTAACAGAACTATGGGATAAGCTATAATGCTTGTTTCTTACTTTAACTTGCTTCTACACTTTGGTAGCATGCTTAATCACATCATCAAGAGTGCTAAAAGGCTGAATCTAAGCCTTTTTATGAAGTTTCATCACTCAAACCCTCTTCAAAGCTTACAATGGTTCTGTGTACTGGATCTTGAACATCTCAAAGCAGTTGGAAGAGATCCGACTCCTTTGGTTAGTTTAACACTTCTATTCACTCTTATTTGTATCTTGAAGATTCATAAATCTGTTTTTAAGTATATCAGCTAAAAATGGCCAAATTCATGTCAATGAAACCCTTGATTCTTCATATTCACATCAATTGGTGTTGTTTAAACCGTCCATATGTGTCTTCTTGCTACAACTCTCCATATTCACCATTAGAAACTCTTATGGGATTTTAAGAACTAACAGAACTATGGGATAAGCTATAATGCTTGTTTCTTATTTTTTTACTTCTACACTTTGGTAGCATGCTTAATCACATCATCAAGAGTGCTAAAAAGTCTGAATCTAAGCCTTTGATGAAGTTTCATCACTCAAACCCTCTTCAAAGCCTACAATGGCTCTTGTACTAGATCTTGAACATCTCAAAGCAGTTGTAAGAGATCCGACTCCTTTGGTTACAATTCAACACTTCTATTCTCTCGTATTTGTATCTTGAAGGTTCATTACTCTGTTTTTTAGGTATATCAGCCAAAAATGGCCAAATCCACGTCAATGAAACCATTGATTCTTCATTTTCACATCATTAGGTGTTGTTTAAGCCTCCATATGTGTCTTCTTGCTACAACTCTCCATATTCACCATTAGGAACTCTAATGAGATTCTAAGAACTAACAGAGCTATGGGATAAGCTATAATGCTTGTTTTCTTCTTTAACTTGCTTCTACACTTTGGTAGCATGCTTAATCACATCATCAAGAGTGCTTTAAAGGCTGAATCTAAGCCTTTGATGAAGTTTCATCACTTAAACCCTCTTCAAAGCTTACAATGGCTCTGTGTACAGGATCTTGAACATCTCAAAGCTGTTGTAAGAGACTCCTTTGGTTACAGATTCAACACTTCTATTCACTTGTATGTGTATCTTGAAGGTTCATAACTCTGTTTTTAGGTATATTAGCTAACAAAGGCCAAATCCATGTCAATGAAACCATTGATTCTTCAAATTCACATCAATAGGTGTTGTTTAAGCCGTCCATATGTGTTTTCTTGCTACAACTCTCCATTTTCACCATTAGAAACTCTTATTAGATTCTCGGAACTAACATAACTATGGCATAAGCTATAATGCTTGTTTCTTATTTTAACTTGCTTCTACACTTTGGTAGCATGCTTAATCACATCATCAAGAGTGCTAAAAGGCTGAATCTAAGCCTTTGATGAAGTTTCATCACTCAAACCCTCTTCAAAGCTTACAATGGCTCTGTGTATTGGATTTTGAACATCTCAAAGTATGTTGTAAGAGATCCGACTCCATTGGTTACAGTTAAACACTTCTATTCACTTGTATGTGTATCTTGATGTTTCATTACTCTTTTTTAGGTATATCAGCTAAAAATGGCCAAATCCATATCAATGAAACCATTGATTCTTCATTTTCACATCAATAAGTGTTGTTTAAGCCTCCATATGTGTCTTCTCTACAACTCTCCATATTCACCATTAGGAACTCCTATGAGATTCTAAGAACTAACAGAGGTATGGGATAAGCTTTAATGCTTGTTTCTTACTTTAACTTGCTTCTACACTTAGGTAGCATGCTTAATCACATCGTCAAGAGTGCTAAAAGGCTGAATCTAAGCCTTTGATGATGTTTGATCACTTAAACCCTCTTCAAGTCCTACAATGGCTTTGTGTATGGGATCTTGAACATCTCAAAGCTATTGTAAGAGATCCGACTCCTTTGGTTACAGTTCAAGACTTCTATTCACTTGTATGTGTATCTTGAAGGTTCATAACTCTGTTTTTAGGTATATCAGCTAAAAACGGCCAAATCCATGTCAATGAAACCATTGATTCTTCAAATTCACATCAATAGGTGTTGTTTAAGCCGTCCATATGTGTTTTCTTGCTACAACTCTCCATTTTCACCATTAGAAACTCTTATTAGATTCTCAGAACTAACAGAACTATGGGATAAGCTATAATGTTTGTTTCTTATTTAAACTTGCTTCTACACTTTGGTAGCATGCTTAATCACATCGTCAAGAGTGCTAAAAGGCTGAATCTAAGCCTTTGATGAAGTTTCATCACTTAAACCCTCTTCAAACCTTACAATGGCTCTGTGTATTGGATCTTGAACATCTCAAAGTATGTTGTAAGAGATCCGACTCCATTAGTTCTGAGTTAAACACTTCTATTCACTCGTATGTGTATCTTGATGTTTCACTACTCTGTTTTTAGGTATATCAGCTAAAAATGGCCAAATCCATGTCAATGAAACCATTGATTCTTCATTTTCACATCCATAAGTGTTGTTTAAGCCTCCATATGTGTCTTCTTACTACAACTCTCCATATTCACCATTAGGAACTCCTATGAGATTCTAAGAACTAACAGAGCTATGGGATAAGCTATAATGCTTGTTTCTTACTTTAACTTGCTTCTACACTTTGGTAGCATGTTTAATCACATCGTCAAGAGTGCTAAAAGGCTAAATCTAAGCCTTTGATGATGTTTGATCACTTAAACCCTCTTCAAAGCCTACAATGGCTCTGTGTACAGGATCTTGAATATCTCAAAGCTGTTGTAAGAGATCTGACTCCTTTGGTTACAGTTCAACACTTCTATTCACTTGTATGTGTATCTTGAAGGTTCATAACTCTGTTTTTAGGTATATCAGCTAAAAACGGCCAAATCCATGTCAATGAAACCATTGATTCTTCAAATTCACATCAATAGGTGTTGTTTAAGCTGTCCATATGTGTTTTCTTGCTACAACTCTCCATTTTCACCTTTAGAAACTCTTATTAGATTCTCAGAACTAACAGAACTATGGGATAAGCTATAATGCTTGTTTCTTATTTAAACTTGCTTCTACACTTTGGTAGCATGCTTAATCACATCGTCAAGAGTGCTAAAAGGCTGAATCTAAGCCTTTGATGAAGTTTCATCACTTAAACCCTCTTCAAACCTTACAATGGCTCTGTGTATTGGATCTTGAACATCTCAAAGTATGTTGTAAGAGATCCGACTCCATTGGTTCTGAGTTAAACACTTCTATTCACTCGTATGTGTATCTTGATGTTTCATTACTCTGTTTTTAGGTATCTAAGCTAAAAATGGCCAAATCCATGTCAATGAAACCATTGATTCTTCATTTTCACATAAATAGGTGTTGTTTAATCCTCCATATGTGTCTTCTTACTACAACTCTCCATATTCACCATTAGGAACTCCTATGGGATTCTAAGAACTAACAGAGCTATGGGATAAGCTATAATGCTTGTTTCTTACTTTAACTTGCTTCTACACTTTGGTAGCATGCTTACTCACATCATCAAGAGTGCTAAAAGGCTAAATCTAAGCCTTTGATGAAGTTTCATCACTGAAACCCTCTTCAAAGCCTACAATGGCTTTGTGTACAGGATCTTCAACATCTCAAAGCAGTTGGAAGAGATCCGACTCCTTTGGTTAGTTTAACACTTCTATTCACTCTTATTTGTATCTTGAAGGTTCATAAATCTGTTTTTAGGTATATCAGCTAAATAAGGCCAAATCAATGTCAATGAAACCATTGATTCTTCAAATTCACATCAATAGGTGTTGTTTAAGCCGTCCATATGTGTTTTCTTGCTACAACTCTCCATTTTCACCTTTAGAAACTCTTATTAGATTCTCAGAACTAACAGAACTATGGGATAAGCTATAATGCTTGTTTCTTATTTAAACTTGCTTCTACACTTTGGTAGCATGCTTAATCACATCGTCAGGAGTGCTAAAAGGCTGAATCTAAGCCTTTGATGAAGTTTCATCACTTAAACCCTCTTCAAACCTTACAATGGCTCTGTGTATTGGATCTTGAACATCTCAAAGTATGTTGTAAGAGATCCGACTCCATTGGTTACAGTTAAACACTTCTATTCACTCGTATGTGTATCTTGATGTTTCATAACTTTGGTTTTAGGTTTATCAGCTAAAAATGGCCAAATCCATGTCAATGAAACCATTGATTCTTCATTTTCACATCAATAAGTGTTGTTTAAGCCTCCATATGTGTCTTCTTACTACAACTCTCCATATTCACCATTAGGAACTCCTATGAGATTCTAAGAACTAACAGAGCTATGGGATAAGCTATAATGCTTTTTTCTTACTTTAACTTGCTTCTACACTTTGGTAGCATGCTTAATCACATCGTCAAGAGTGCTAAAAGGCTAAATCTAAGCCTTTGATGATGTTTGATCACTTAAACCCTCTTCAAAGCCTACAATGGCTCTGTGTACAGGATCTTGAACATCTCAAAGCTGTTGTAAGAGATCTGACTCCTTTGGTTACAGTCAACACTTCTATTCACTTGTATGTGTATCTTGAAGGTTCATAACTCTGTTTTTAGGTATATCAGCTAAAAACGGCCAAATCCATGTCAATGAAACCATTGATTCTTCATATTCACATCAATAGGTGTTGTTTAAGCCTCTATATGTGTTTTCTTGCTACAACTCTCCATTTTCACCTTTAGAAACTCTTATTAGATTCTCAGAACTAACAGAACTATGGGATAAGCTATAATGCTTGTTTCTTATTTAAACTTGCTTCTACACTTTGGTAGCATGCTTAATCACATCGTCAAGAGTGCTAAAAGGCTGAATCTAAGCCTTTGATGAAGTTTCATCACTTAAACCCTCTTCAAACCTTACAATGGCTCTGTGTATTGGATCTTGAACATCTCAAAGTATGTTGTAAGAGATCCGACTCCATTGGTTCTGATTAAACACTTCTATTCACTCGTATGTGTATCTTGATGTTTCACTACTCTGTTTTTAGGTATATCAGCTAAAAATGGCCAAATCCATGTCAATGAAACCATTGATTCTTCATTTTCACATCAATAAGTGTTGTTTAAGCCTCCATATGTGTCTTCTTACTACAACTCTCCATATTCACCATTAGGAACTCCTATGAGATTCTAAGAACTAACAGAGCTATGGGATAAGCTATAATGCTTTTTTTCTTACTTTAACTTCTACACTTTGGTAGCATGCTTAATCACATCGTCAAGAGTGCTAAAAGGCTAAATCTAAGCCTTTGATGATGTTTGATCACTTAAACCCTCTTCAAAGCCTACAATGGCTCTGTGTACAGGATCTTGAACATCTCAAAGCTGTTGTAAGAGATCTGACTCCTTTGGTTACAGTCAACACTTCTATTCACTTGTATGTGTATCTTGAAGGTTCATAACTCTGTTTTTAGGTATATCAGCTAAAAACGGCCAAATCCATGTCAATGAAACCATTGATTCTTCAAATTCACATCAATAGGTGTTGTTTAAACCGTCCATATGTGTTTTCTTGCTACAACTCTCCATTTTCACCTTTAGAAACTCTTATTAGATTCTCAGAACTAACAGAACTATGGGATAAGCTATAATGCTTGTTTCTTATTTAAACTTGCTTCTACACTTTGGTAGCATGCTTAATCACATCGTCAAGAGTGCTAAAAGGCTGAATCTAAGCCTTTGATGAAGTTTCATCACTTAAACCCTCTTCAAACCTTACAATGGCTCTGTGTATTGGATCTTGAACATCTCAAAGTATGTTGTAAGAGATCCGACTCCATTGGTTACAGTTCATTACTTCTATTCACTCGTATGTGTATCTTGATGTTTCACTACTCTGTTTTTAGGTATATCAGCTAAAAATGGCCAAATCCATGTAAATGAAACCATTGATTCTTCATTTTCACATCAATAAGTGTTGTTTAGGCCTCCATATGTGTCTTCTTACTACAACTCTCCATATTCACCATTAGGAACTCCTATGAGATTCTAAGAACTAACAGAGCTATGGGATAAGCTATAATGCTTGTTTCTTACTTTAACTTGCTTCTACACTTTGGTAGCATGCTTAATCACATCGTCAAGAGTGCTAAAAGGCTGAATCTAAGCCTTTGACGAAGTTAGATCACTTAAACCCTCTTCAAAGCCTACAATGGCTCTGTGTACAGGATCTTGAACATCTCAAAGCTGTTGTAAGAGATCCGACTCCTTTGGTTACAGTTCAACACTTCTATTCACTTGTGTGTGTATCTTGAAGGTTCATAACTCTGTTTTTAGGTATATCAGCTAAAAAAGGCAAAATCCATGTCAAGGAAACCATTGATTCTTCAAATTCACATCAATAGGTGTTGTTTAAGCCGTCCATATGTGTTTTCTTGCTACAACTCTCCATTTTCACCATTAGAAACTCTTATTAGATTCTCAGAACTAACAGAACTATGGGATAAGTTATAATGTTTGTTTCTTATTTTAACTTGCTTCTACACTTTGGTAGCATGCTTAATGACATCATCAAGAGTGCTAAAAGGCTGAATCTAAGCCTTTGATGAAGTTTCATCACTCAAACCCTCTTCAAAGCTTACAATGGCTCTGTGTATTGGATCTTGAACATCTCAGAGTATGTTGTAAGAGATCCGACTCCATTGGTTATAGTTCAACACTTCTATTCACTCGTATGTGTATCTTGAAGGTTCATAACTCTGTTTTTAGGTATATCAGCTAAAAAAGTCCAAATCCACGTCAATGAAACCATTGATTCTTCATTTTCACATCAATAGGTGTTGGTGAAGCCTCCATATGTGTCTTCTTGCTATAACTCTCCATATTCACCATTAGGAACTCCTATGAGATTCTAAGAACTAACAGAACTATGGGATAAGCTATAATGCTTGTTTCTTACTTTAACTTGCTTCTACACTTTGGTAGCATGCTTAATCACATCATAAAGACTCTTAAAAGGCTGAATCTAAGCCTTTGATGAAGTTTCATCACTTAAACCCTCTTCAAAGCTTACAATGGCTCTGTGTACAGGATCTTGAACATCTCAAAGCTGTTGTAAGAGATCCGACTCCTTTGGTTACAGTTTAAGACTTCTATTCACTTGTATGTGTATCTTGAAGGTTCATAACTCTGTTTTTAGGTATATCAGCTAAAAAAGGCCAAATCCATGTCAATAAAACCAATGATTCTTCAAATTCACATCAATAGGTGTTGTTTAAGCCGTCCATATGTGTTTTCTTGCTACAACTCTCCATTTTCACCATTAGAAACTCTTATTAGATTCTCAGAACTAACAGAACTATGGGATAAGCTATAATGTTTGTTTCTTATTTTAACTTGCTTCTACACTTTGGTAGCATGCTTAATGACATCATCAAGAGTGCTAAAAGGCTGAATCTAAGACTTTGATGAAGTTTCATCACTCAAACCCTCTTCAAAGCTTACAATGGCTCTGTGTATTGGATCTTGAACATCTCAGAGTATGTTGTAAGAGATCCGACTCCATTGGTTACAGTTCAACACTTCTATTCACTCGTATGTGTATCTTGAAGGTTCATAACTCTGTTTTTAGGTATATCAGCTAAAAAAGTCCAAATCCACGTCAATGAAACCATTGATTCTTCATTTTCACATCAATAGGTGTTGGTTAAGCCTCCATATGTGTCTTCTTGCTATAACTCTCCATATTCACCATTAGGAACTCCTATAGGATTCTAAGAACTAACAGAACTATGGGATAAGCTATAATGCTTGTTTCTTACTTTAACTTGCTTCTACACTTTGGTAGCATGCTTAATCACATCATAAAGAGTGTTAAAAGGCTGAATCTAAGCTTTTGATGAAGTTTCATCACTCAAACCCTCTTCAAAGCCTACAATGGCTCTGTGTACTAGATCTTGAACATCTCAAAGCAGTTGTAAGAGATCCGACTCCTTTTCAATTACAATTCAACACCTATATTCACTCGTATTTGCATCTTGAAGGTTCATAACTCTGTTTTTAGGTATATCAGCTAAAAATGGCCAAATCCAAGTCAATGCAACCATTGATTCTTCAGTTTCATATCAATAGGTGTTGGTTAAGCCTCCATGTGTCTTCTTGCTACAACTCTCCATATTCACCATTAGGAACTCCTATGAGATTTTAAGAACTAACAGAACTATCGGATAAGCTATAATGCTTGTTTCTTATTTTTACTTGCTTCTACACCTTGGTAACATGCTTAGTCACATCATCAAGAGTGTTAAAAGTCTGAATCTAAGCCTTTGATGAAGTTTCATCACTCAAACCCTCTTCAAAGCCTACAATGGCTCTGTGTACTAGATCTTGAACATCTCAAAGCTGTTGTAAGAGATCCGACTCCTTTGGTTACAATTAACCACCTCTATTCACTCGTATTTGTATCTTGAAGGTTCATAACTCTGTTTTTAGGTATATCAGCCAAAAATGGCCAAATCCACGTCAATGAACCATTGATTCTTCATTTTCACATCATTAGGTGTTGTTTAAGCCTCCATATGTGTCTTCTTGCTACAACTCTCTATATTCACCATTAGGAACTCCTATGAGATTCTAAGAACTAACAGAGCTATGGGATAAGCTATAATGCTTGTTTCTTACTTTAACTTGCTTCTACACTTTGGTAGCATGCTTAATCACATCGTCACGAGTGCTGAAAGGCTGAATCTAAGCCTTTGATGAAGTTTCATCACTTAAACCCTCTTCAAAGCTTACAATGGCTCTGTGTATAGGATCTTGAACATCTCAAAGCTGTTGTAAGAGATCCGACTCCTTTGGTTACAGTTCAAGACTTCTATTCACTTGTATGTGTATCTTGAAGGTTCATAACTCTGTTTTTAGGTATATCAGCTAAAAAAGGCCAAATCCATGTCAATGAAACCATTGATTCTTCAAATTCACATCAATAGGTGTTGTTTAAGCCGTCCATATGTGTTTTCTTGCTACAACTCTCCATTTTCACCATTAGAAACTCTTATTAGATTCTCAGAACTAACATAACTATGGCATAAGCTATAATGCTTGTTTCTTATTTTAACTTGCTTCTACACTTTGGTAGCATGCTTAATCACATCATCAAGAGTGCTAAAAGGCTGAATCTAAGCCTTTGATGAAGTTTCATCACTCAAACCCTCTTCAAAGCTTACAATGGCTCTGTGTATTGGATTTTGAACATCTCAAAGTATGTTGTAAGAGATCCGACTCCATTGGTTACAGTTAAACACTTCTATTCACTCGTATGTGTATCTTGATGTTTCACTACTCTGTTTTTAGGTATATCAGCTAAAAATGGCCAAATCCATGTCAATGAAACCATTGATTCTTCATTTTCACATCAATAAGTGTTGTTTAAGCCTCCATATGTGTCTTCTTACTACAACTCTCCATATTCACCATTAGGAACTCCTATGAGATTCTAAGAACTAACAGAGCTATGGGATAAGCTTTAATGCTTGTTTCTTACTTTAACTTGCTTCTACACTTTGGTAGCATGCTTAATCACATCGTCAAGAGTGCTAAAAGGCTGAATCTATGCCTTTGATGATGTTTGATCACTTAAACCCTCTTCAAAGCCTACAATGGCTTTGTGTACAGGATCTTGAACATCTCAAAGCTGTTGTAAGAGATCCGACTCCTTTGGTTACAGTTCAAGACTTCTATTCACTTGTATGTGTATCTTGAAGGTTCATAACTCTGTTTTTAGGTATATCAGCTAAAAACGGCCAAATCCATGTCAATGAAACCATTGATTCTTCAAATTCACATCAATAGGTGTTGTTTAAGCCGTCCATATGTGTTTTCTTGCTACAACTCTCCATTTTCACCATTAGAAACTCTTATTAGATTCTCAGAACTAACAGAACTATGGGATAAGCTATAATGCTTGTTTCTTATTTAAACTTGCTTCTACACTTTGGTAGCATGCTTAATCACATCGTCAAGAGTGCTAAAAGGCTGAATCTAAGCCTTTGATGAAGTTTCATCACTTAAACCCTCTTCAAACCTTACAATGGCTCTGTGTATTGGATCTTGAACATCTCAAAGTATGTTGTAAGAGATCCGACTCCATTGGTTACAGTTAAACACTTCTATTCACTCGTATGTGTATCTTGATGTTTCACTACTCTGTTTTTAGGTATATCAGCTAAAAATGGCCAAATCTATGTCAATGAAACCATTGATTCTTCATTTTCACATCAATAAGTGTTGTTTAAGCCTCCATATGTGTCTTCTTACTACAACTCTCCATATTCACCATTAGGAACTCCTATGAGATTCTAAGAACTAACAGAGCTATGGGATAAGCTATAATGCTTGTTTCTTACTTTAACTTGCTTCTACACTTTGGTAGCATGCTTAATCACATCGTCAAGAGTGCTAAAAGGCTAAATCTAAGCCTTTGATGATGTTTGATCACTTAAACCCTCTTCAAAGCCTACAATGGCTCTGTGTACAGGATCTTGAACATCTCAAAGCTGTTGTAAGAGATCTGACTCCTTTGGTTACAGTTCAACACTTCTATTCACTTGTATGTGTATCTTGAAGGTTCATAACTCTGTTTTTAGATATATCAGCTAAAAAAGGCCAAATCCATGTCAATGAAACCATTGATTCTTCAAATTCACATCAATAGGTGTTGTTTAAGCCGTCCATATGTGTTTTCTTGCTACAACTCTCCATTTTCACCATTAGAAACTCTTATTAGATTCTCAGAACTAACAGAACTATGGGATAAGCTATAATGTTTGTTTCTTATTTTAACTTGCTTCTACACTTTGGTAGCATGCTTAATGACATCATCAAGAGTGCTAAAAGGCTGAATCTAAGCCTTTGATGAAGTTTCATCACTCAAACCCTCTTCAAAGCTTACAATGGCTCTGTGTATTGGATCTTGAACATCTCAGAGTATGTTGTAAGAGATCCGACTCCATTGGTTACAGTTCAACACTTCTATTCACTCGTATGTGTATCTTGAAGGTTCATAACTCTGTTTTTAGGTATATCAGCTAAAAAAGTCCAAATCCACGTCAATGAAACCATTGATTCTTCATTTTCACATCAATAGGTGTTGGTGAAGCCTCCATATGTGTCTTCTTACTATAACTCTCCATATTCACCATTAGGAACTCCTATGAGATTCTAAGAACTAACAGAACTATGGGATAAGCTATAATGCTTGTTTCTTCCTTTAACTTGCTTCTACACTTTGGTAGCATGCTTAATCACATCATAAAGACTCTTAAAAGGCTGAATCTAAGCTTTTGATGAAGTTTCATCTCTCAAACCCTCTTCAAAGCCTACAATGGCTCTGTGTACTAGATCTTGAACATCTCAAAGCAGTTGTAAGAGATCCGACTGCTTTGGTTACAATTCAACACCTATATTCACTCGTATTTGCATCTTGAAGGTTCATAACTCTGTTTTTAGGTATATCAGCTAAAAATGGCCAAATCCAAGTCAATGCAACCATTGATTCTTTAGTTTCATATCAATAGGTGTTGGTTAAGCCTCCATGTGTCTTCTTGCTATAACTCTCCATATTCACCATTAGGAACTCCTATGAGATTTTAAGAACTAACAGAACTATCGGATAAGCTATAATGCTTGTTTCTTATTTTTACTTGCTTCTACACCTTGGTAACATGCTTAGTCACATCATCAAGAGTGTTAAAAGTCTGAATCTAAGCCTTTGATGAAGTTTCATCACTCAAACCCTCTTCAAAGCCTACAATGGCTCTGTGTACTAGATCTTGAACATCTCAAAGCAGTTGTAAGAGATCCAACTCCTTTGGTTACAATTCAACACCTCTATTCACTCGTATTTGTATCTTGAAGGTTCATAACTCTGTTTTTAGGTATATCAGCCAAAAATGGCCAAATCCACGTCAATGCAACCATTGATTCTTCATTTTCACATCATTAGGTGTTGTTTAAGCCTCCATATGTGTCTTCTTGCTACAACTCTCCATATTCACCATTAGGAACTCCTATGAGATTCTAAGAACTAACAGAGCTATGGGATAAGCTATAATGCTTGTTCCTTATTTTAACTTGCTTCTACACTTTGGTAGCATGCTTAATCACATCGTCACGAGTGCTGAAAGGCTGAATCTAAGCCTTTGATGAAGTTTCATCACTTAAACCCTCTTCAAATCTTACAATGGCTCTGTAGTACAGGATCTTGAACATCTCAAAGCTGTTGTAAGAGATCCGACTCCTTTGGTTACAGTTCAAGACTTCTATTCACTTGTATGTGTATCTTGAAGGTTCATAACTCTGTTTTTAGGTATATCAGCTAAAAAAGGCCAAATCCATGTCAATGAAACCATTGATTCTTCAAATTCACATCAATAGGTGTTGTTTAAGCCGTCCATATGTGTTTTCTTGCTACAACTCTCCATTTTCACCATTAGAAACTCTTATTAGATTCTCAGAACTAACAGAACTATGGGATAAGCTATAATGTTTGTTTCTTATTTTAACTTGCTTCTACACTTTGGTAGCATGCTTAATGACATCATCAAGAGGGCTAAAAGGCTGAATCTAAGCCTTTGATGAAGTTTCATCACTCAAACCCTCTTCAAAGCTTACAATGGCTCTGTGTATTGGATCTTGAACATCTCAGAGTATGTTGTAAGAGATCCGACTCCATTGGTTACAGTTCAACACTTCTATTCACTCGTATGTGTATCTTGAAGGTTCATAACTCTGTTTTTAGGTATATCAGCTAAAAAAGTCCAAATCCACGTCAATGAAACCATTGATTCTTCATTTTCACATCAATAGGTGTAGGTGAAGCCTCCATATGTGTCTTCTTACTATAACTCTCCATATTCACCATTAGGAACTCCTATGAGATTCTAAGAACTAACAGAACTATGGGATAAGCTATAATGCTTGTTTCTTCCTTTAACTTGCTTCTACACTTTGGTAGCATGCTTAATCACATCATAAAGACTCTTAAAAGGCTGAATCTAAGCTTTTGATGAAGTTTCATCTCTCAAACCCTCTTCAAAGCCTACAATGGCTCTGTGTACTAGATCTTGAATATCTCAAAGCAGTTGTAAGAGATCCGACTGCTTTGGTTACAATTCAACACCTATATTCACTCGTATTTGCATCTTGAAGGTTCATAACTCTGTTTTTAGGTATATCAGCTAAAAAAGGCCAAATCCAAGTCAATGCAACCATTGATTCTTTAGTTTCATATCAATAGGTGTTGGTTAAGCCTCCATATGTGTCTTCTTGCTACAGCACTCCATATTCACCATTAAAAACTCCTATGAGATTTTAAGAACTAATGAACTATCGGATAAGCTATAATGCTTGTTTCTTATTTTTTACTTCTACACCTTGGTAACATGCTTAGTCACATCATCAAGAGTGTTAAAAGTCTGAATCTAAGCCTTTGATGAAGTTTCATCACTCAAACCCTCTTCAAAGCCTACAATGGCTCTGTGTACTAGATCTTGAACATCTCAAAGCAGTTGTAAGAGATCCAACTCCTTTGGTTACAATTCAACACCTCTATTCACTCGTATTTGTATCTTGAAGGTTCATAACTCTGTTTTAGGTATATCAGCCAAAAATGGCCAAATCCACGTCAATGCAACCATTGATTCTTCATTTTCACATCATTAGGTGTTGTTTAAGCCTCCATATGTGTCTTCTTGCTACAACTCTCCATATTCACCATTAGGAACTCCTATGAGATTCTAAGAACTAACAGAGCTATGGGATAAGCTATAATGCTTGTTCCTTATTTTAACTTGCTGCTACACTTTGGTAGCATGCTTAATCACATCGTCACGAGTGCTTTGAAAGGCTGAATCTAAGCCTTTGCTGAAGTTTGATCACTTAAACCCTATTCAAAGCCTACAATAACTCTGTGTACAGGATCTTGAGCATCTCAAAGCTGTTGTAAGAGCTCCGACTCTTTTGCTTACAGTTCAACACTTCTATTCACATGTATGTGTATCTTGAAGGTTCATAACTCTGTTTTTAGGTATATCAGCTAAAAAAGGCCAAATCCATGTCAATGAAACCATTGATTCTTCAAATTCACATCAATAGGTGTTGTTTAAGCCGTCCATATGTGTTTTCTTGCTACAACTTTCCCTTTTCACCATTAGAAACTCTTATAAGATTCTCTGAACTAACAGAACTATGGGATAAGCTATAATGCTTGTCTCTTACTTTAACTTGCTTCTACACTTTGGTAGCATGCTTAATCACATCATCAAGAGTGCTAAAAGGCTGAATCTAAGCCTTTGATGAAGTTTCATCATGAAACCCTCTTCAAAGACTACAATGGCGCTGTGTATTGGATCTTGAACATCTCGAGAGTATGTTGTAAGAGATCCGACTCCATTGGTTACAGTTCAACACTTCTATTCACTCGTATGTGTATCTTGAAGGTTCATAACTCTGTTTTTAGGTATATCAGCTAAAAAAGTCCAAATCCACGTCAATGAAACCATTGATTCTTCATTTTCACATCAATAGGTGTAGGTGAAGCCTCCATATGTGTCTTCTTACTATAACTCTCCATATTCACCATTAGGAACTCCTATGAGATTCTAAGAACTAACAGAACTATGGGATAAGCTATAATGCTTGTTTCTTCTTTTAACTTGCTTCTACACTTTGGTAGCATGCTTAATCACATCATAAAGACTCTTAAAAGGCTGAATCTAAGCTTTTGATGAAGTTTCATCTCTCAAACCCTCTTCAAAGCCTACAATGGCTCTGTGTACTAGATCTTGAATATCTCAAAGCAGTTGTAAGAGATCCGACTGCTTTGGTTACAATTCAACACCTATATTCACTCGTATTTGCATCTTGAAGGTTCATAACTCTGTTTTTAGGTATATCAGCTAAAAAAGGCCAAATCCAAGTCAATGCAACCATTGATTCTTTAGTTTCATATCAATAGGTGTTGGTTAAGCCTCCATGTGTCTTCTTGCTACAACTCTCCATATTCACCATTAGGAACTCCTATGAGATTTTAAGAACTAACAGAACTATCGGATAAGCTATAATGCTTGTTTCTTATTTTTACTTGCTTCTACACCTTGGTAACATGCTTAGTCACATCATCAAGAGTGTTAAAAGTCTGAATCTAAGCCTTTGATGAAGTTTCATCACTCAAACCCTCTTCAAAGCCTACAATGGCTCTGTGTACTAGATCTTGAACATCTCAAAGCAGTTGTAAGAGATCCAACTCCTTTGGTTACAATTCAACACCTCTATTCACTCGTATTTGTATCTTGAAGGTTCATAACTCTGTTTTTAGGTATATCAGCCAAAAATGGCCAAATCCACGTCAATGCAACCATTGATTCTTCATTTTCACATCATTAGGTGTTGTTTAAGCCTCCATATGTGTCTTCTTGCTACAACTCTCCATATTCACCATTAGGAACTCCTATGAGATTCTAAGAACTAACAGAGCTATGGGATAAGCTATAATGCTTGTTCCTTATTTTAACTTGCTTCTACACTTTGGTAGCATGCTTAATCACATCGTCACGAGTGCTGAAAGGCTGAATCTAAGCCTTTGATGAAGTTTCATCACTTAAACCCTCTTCAAATCTTACAATGGCTCTGTGTACAGGATCTTGAACATCTCAAAGCTGTTGTAAGAGATCCGACTCCTTTGGTTACAGTTCAAGACTTCTATTCACTTGTATGTGTATCTTGAAGGTTCATAACTCTGTTTTTAGGTATATCAGCTAAAAAAGGCCAAATCCATGTCAATGAAACCATTGATTCTTCAAATTCACATCAATAGGTGTTGTTTAAGCCGTCCATATGTGTTTTCTTGCTACAACTCTCCATTTTCACCATTAGAAACTCTTATTAGATTCTCAGAACTAACAGAACTATGGGATAAGCTATAATGTTTGTTTCTTATTTTAACTTGCTTATACACTTTGGTAGCATGCTTAATGACATCATCAAGAGGGCTAAAAGGCTGAATCTAAGCCTTTGATGAAGTTTCATCACTCAAACCCTCTTCAAAGCTTACAATGGCTCTGTGTATTGGATCTTGAACATCTCAGAGTATGTTGTAAGAGATCCGACTCCATTGGTTACAGTTCAACACTTCTATTCACTCGTATGTGTATCTTGAAGGTTCATAACTCTGTTTTTAGGTATATCAGCTAAAAAAGTCCAAATCCACGTCAATGAAACCATTGATTCTTCATTTTCACATCAATAGGTGTAGGTGAAGCCTCCATATGTGTCTTCTTACTATAACTCTCCATATTCACCATTAGGAACTCCTATGAGATTCTAAGAACTAACAGAACTATGGGATAAGCTATAATGCTTGTTTCTTCCTTTAACTTGCTTCTACACTTTGGTAGCATGCTTAATCACATCATAAAGACTCTTAAAAGGCTGAATCTAAGCTTTTGATGAAGTTTCATCTCTCAAACCCTCTTCAAAGCCTACAATGGCTCTGTGTACTAGATCTTGAATATCTCAAAGCAGTTGTAAGAGATCCGACTGCTTTGGTTACAATTCAACACCTATATTCACTCGTATTTGCATCTTGAAGGTTCATAACTCTGTTTTTAGGTGTATCAGCTAAAAAAGGCCAAATCCAAGTCAATGCAACCATTGATTCTTTAGTTTCATATCAATAGGTGTTGGTTAAGCCTCCATGTGTCTTCTTGCTACAACTCTCCATATTCACCATTAGGAACTCCTATGAGATTTTAAGAAGTAACAGAACTATCGGATAAGCTATAATGCTTGTTTCTTATTTTTACTTGCTTCTACACCTTGGTAACATGCTTAGTCACATCATCAAGAGTGTTAAAAGTCTGAATCTAAGCCTTTGATGAAGTTTCATCACTCAAACCCTCTTCAAAGCCTACAATGGCTCTGTGTACTAGATCTTGAACATCTCAAAGCAGTTGTAAGAGATCCAACTCCTTTGGTTACAATTCAACACCTCTATTCACTCGTATTTGTATCTTGAAGGTTCATAACTCTGTTTTTAGGTATATCAGCCAAAAATGGCCAAATCCACGTCAATGCAACCATTGATTCTTCATTTTCACATCATTAGGTGTTGTTTAAGCCTCCATATGTGTCTTCTTGCTACAACTCTCCATATTCACCATTAGGAACTCCTATGAGATTCTAAGAACTAACAGAGCTATGGGATAAGCTATAATGCTTGTTTCTTATTTTAACTTGCTTCTACACTTTGGTAGCATGCTTAATCACATCGTCACGAGTGCTGAAAGGCTGAATCTAAGCCTTTGATGAAGTTTCATCACTTAAACCCTCTTCAAATCATACAATGGCTCTGTGTACAGGATCTTGAACATCTCAAAGCTGTTGTAAGAGATCCGACTCCTTTGGTTACAGTTCAAGACTTCTATTCACTTGTATGTGTATCTTGAAGGTTCATAACTCTGTTTTTAGGTATATCAGCTAAAAAAGGCCAAATCCATGTCAATGAAACCATTGATTCTTCAAATTCACATCAATAGGTGTTGTTTAAGCCGTCCATATGTGTTTTTTTGCTACAACTCTCCATTTTCACCATTAGAAACTCTTATTAGATTCTCAGAACTAACATAACTATGGCATAAGCTATAATGCTTGTTTCTTATTTTAACTTGCTTCTACACTATGGTAGCATGCTTAATCACATCATCAAGAGTGCTAAAAGGCTGAATCTAAGCCTTTGATGAAGTTTCATCACTCAAACCCTCTTCAAAGCTTACAATGGCTCTGTGTATTGGATCTTGAACATCTCAAAGTATGTTGTAAGAGATCCGACTCCATTGGTTACAGTTCAACACTTCTATTCACTCGTATGTGTATCTTGATGTTTCACTACTCTGTTTTTAGGTATATCAGCTAAAAATGGCCAAATCCATGTCAATGAAACCATTGATTCTTCATTTTCACATCAATAAGTGTTGTTTAAGCCTCCATATGTGTCTTCTTACTACAACTCTCCATAGTCACCATTAGGAACTCCTATGAGATTCTCAGAACTAACAGAACTATGGGATAAGCTATAATGCTTGTCTCTTACTTTAACTTGCTTCTACACTTTGGTAGCATGCTTAACACATCATCAAGAGTGCTAAAAGGCTGAATCTAAGCCTTTGATGAAGTTTAATCACTTAAACCCTCTTCAAAGCCTACAATGTCTCTGTGTACAGGATCTTGAACATCTCAAAGCTGTTGTAAGAGATCCGACTCCTTTGGTTACAGTTCAACACTTCTATTCACATGTATGTGTATCTTGAAAGTTCATAACTCTGTTTTTTAGTTATATCAGCTAAAAAAGGTCAAATCAATGTCAATGAAACCATTGATTCTTCAAATTCACATCAATAGGTGTTGTTTAAGCCGTCCATATGTGTTTTCTTGCTACAACTCTCCATTTTCACCATTAGAAACTCTTATAAGATTCTCAGAACTAACAGAACTATGGGATAAGCTATAATGCTTGTTTCTTATTTAAACTTGCTTCTACACTTTGGTAGCATGCTTAGTCACATCGTCAAGAGTGCTAAAAGGCTGAATCTAAGCCTTTGATGAAGTTTCATCACTTAAACCCTCTTCAAACCTTACAATGGCTCTGTGTATTGGATCTTGAACATCTCAAAGTATGTTGTAAGAGATCCGACTCCATTGGTTACACTTAAACACTTCTATTCACTCGTATGTGTATCTTGATGTTTCACTACTCTGTTTTTAGGTATATCAGCTAAAAATGGCCAAATCCATGTAAATGAAACCATTGATTCTTCATTTTCACATCAATAAGTGTTGTTTAGGCCTCCATATGTGTCTTCTTACTACAACTCTCCATATTCACCATTAGGAACTCCTATGAGATTCTAAGAACTAACAGAGCTATGGGATAAGCTATAATGCTTGTTTCTTACTTTAACTTGCTTCTACACTTTGGTAGCATGCTTAATCACATCGTCAAGAGTGCTAAAAGGCTGAATCTAAGCCTTTGATGAAGTTAGATCACTTAAACCCTCTTCAAAGCCTACAATGGCTCTGTGTACAGGATCTTGAACATCTCAAAGCTGTTGTAAGAGATCCGACTCCTTTGGTTACAGTTCAACACTTCTATTCACTTGTATGTGTATCTTGAAGGTTCATAACTCTGTTTTTAGGTATATCAGCTAAAAAAGGCCAAATCCATGTCAATGAAACCATTGATTCTTCAAATTCACATCAATAGGTGTTGTTTAAGCCGTCCATATGTGTTTTCTTGCTACAACTCTCCATTTTCACCATTAGAAACTCTTATTAGATTCTCAGAACTAACAGAACTATGGGATAAGCTATAATGTTTGTTTCTTATTTTAACTTGCTTCTACACTTTGGTAGCATGCTTAATGACATCATCAAGAGTGCTAAAAGGCTGAATCTAAGCCTTTGATGAAGTTTCATCACTCAAACCCTCTTCAAAGCTTACAATAGCTCTGTGTATTGGATCTTGAACATCTCAGAGTATGTTGTAAGATATCCGACTCCATTGGTTACAGTTCAACACTTCTATTCACTCGTATGTGTATCTTGAAGGTTTATAACTTTGTTTTTAGGTATATCAGCTAAAAAAGTCCAAATCCACGTCAATTAAACCATTGATTCTTCATTTTCACATCAATAGGTGTTGGTGAAGCCTCCATATGTGTCTTCTTGCTATAACTCTCCATATTCACCATTAGGAACTCCTATGAGATTCTAAGAACTAACAGAACTATGGGATAAGCTATAATGCTTGTTTCTTACTTTAACTTGCTTCTACACTTTGGTAGCATGCTTAATCACATCATAAAGACTGTTAAAAGGCTGAATCTAAGCTTTTGATGAAGTTTCATCACTCAAACCCTCTTCAAAGCCTACAATGGCTCTGTGTACTAGATCTTGAACATCTCAAAGCAGTTGTAAGAGATCCGACTCCTTTGGTTACAATTCAACACCTATATTCACTCGTATTTGCATCTTGAAGGTTCATAACTCTGTTTTTAGGTATATCAGCTAAAAATGGCCAAATCCAAGTCAATGCAACCATTGATTCTTTAGTTTCATATCAATAGGTGTTGGTTAAGCCTCCATGTGTCTTCTTGCTACAACTCTCCATATTCACCATTAGGAACTCCTATGAGATTTTAAGAACTAACAGAACTATCGGATAAGGTATAATGCTTGTTTCTTATTTTTACTTGCTTCTACACATTGGTAACATGCTTAGTCACATCATCAAGAGTGTTAAAAGTCTGAATCTAAGCCTTTGATGAAGTTTCATCACTCAAACCCTCTTCAAAGCCTACAATGGCTCTGTGTACTAGATCTTGAACATCTCAAAGCAGTTGTAAGAGATCCGACTCCTTTGGTTACAATTCAACACCTCTATTCACTCGTATTTGTATCTTGAAGGTTCATAACTCTGTTTTTAGGTATATCAGCCAAAAATGGCCAAATCCACGTCAATGCAACCATTGATTCTTCATTTTCACATCATTAGGTGTTGTTTAAGCCTTCCATATGTGTTTTCTTGCTACAACTCTCCATTTTCACCATTAGAAACTCTTATTAGATTCTCAGAACTAACAGAACTATGGGATAAGCTATAATGTTTGTTTCTTATTTTAGCTTGCTTCTACACTTTGGTAGCATGCTTAATGACATCATCAAGAGTGCTAAAATGCTGAATCTAAGCCTTTGATGAAGTTTCATCACTCAAACCCTCTTCAAAGCTTACAATGGCTCTGTGTATTGGATCTTGAACATCTCAGAGTATGTTGTAAGAGATCCGACTCCATTGGTTACAGTTCAACACTTCTATTCACTCGTATGTGTATCTTGATGTTTCACTACTCTGTTTTTTGGTATATCAGCTAAAAATGGCCAAATCCATGTCAATGAAACCATTGATTCTTCATTTTCACATCAATAAGTGTTGTTTAAGCCTCCATATGTGTCTTCTTACTACAACTCTCCATATTCACCATTAGGAACTCTTATGAGATTCTAAGAACTAACAGAGCTATGGGATAAGCTTTAATGCTTGTTTCTTACTTTAACTTGCTTCTACACTTTGGTAGCATGCTTAATCACATCGTCAAGAGTGCTAAAAGGCTGAATCTAAGCCTTTGATGATGTTTGATCACTTAAACCCTCTTCAAAGCCTACAATGGCTCTGTGTACAGGATCTTGAACATCTCAAAGCTGTTGTAAGAGATCCGACTCCTTTGGTTACAGTTCAAGACTTCTATTCACTTGTATGTGTATCTTGAAGGTTCATAACTCTGTTTTTAGGTATATCAGCTAAAAACGGCCAAATCCATGTCAATGAAACCATTGATTCTTCAAATTCACATCAATAGGTGTTGTTTAAGCCGTCCATATGTGTTTTCTTGCTACAACTCTCCATTTTCACCATTAGAAACTCTTATTAGATTCTCAGAACTAACAGAACTATGGGATAAGCTATAATGCTTGTTTCTTATTTAAACTTGCTTCTACACTTTGGTAGCATGCTTAATCACATCGTCAAGAGTGCTAAAAGGCTGAATCTAAGCCTTTGATGAAGTTTCATCACTTAAACCCTCTTCAAACCTTACAATGGCTCTGTGTATTGGATCTTGAACATCTCAGAGTATGTTGTAAGAGATCCGACTCCATTGGTTACAGTTAAACACTTCTATTCACTCGTATGTGTATCTTGATGTTTCACTACTCTGTTTTTAGGTATATCAGCTAAAAATGGCCAAATCCATGTCAATGAAACCATTGATTCTTCATTTTCACATCAATAAGTGTTGTTTAAGCCTCCATATGTGTCTTCTTACTACAACTCTCCATATTCACCATTAGGAACTCCTATGAGATTCTAAGAACTAACAGAGCTATGGGATAAGCTATAATGCTTGTTTCTTACTTTAACTTGCTTCTACACTTTGGTAGCATGCTTAATCACATCGTCAAGAGTGCTAAAAGGCTAAATCTAAGCCTTTGATGATGTTTGATCACTTAAACCCTCTTCAAAGCCTACAATGGCTCTGTGTACAGGATCTTGAACATCTCAAAGCTGTTGTAAGAGATCTGACTCCTTTGGTTACAGTTCAACACTTCTATTCACTTGTATGTGTATCTTGAAGGTTCATAACTCTGTTTTTAGGTATATCAGCTAAAAACGGCCAAATCCATGTCAATGAAACCATTGATTCTTCAAATTCACATCAATAGGTGTTGTTTAAGCCGTCCATATGTGTTTTCTTGCTACAACTCTCCATTTTCACCATTAGAAACTCTTATTAGATTCTCAGAACTAACAGAACTATGGGATAAGCTATAATGCTTGTTTCTTATTTAAACTTGCTTCTACACTTTGGTAGCATGCTTAATCACATCGTCAAGAGTGCTAAAAGGCTGAATCTAAGCCTTTTATGAAGTTTCATCACTTAAACCCTCTTCAAACCTTACAATGGCTCTGTGTATTGGATCTTGAACATCTCAAAGTATGTTGTAAGAGATCCGACTTCATTGGTTACAGTTAAACACTTCTATTCACTCGTATGTGTATCTTGATGTTTCATTACTCTGTTTTTAGGTATATCAGCTAAAAATGGCCAAATCCATGTCAATGAAACCATTGATTCTTCATTTTCACATCAATAAGTGTTGTTTAAGCCTCCATATGTGTCTTCTTACTACAACTCTCCATATTCACCATTAGGAACTCCTATGAGATTCTAAGAACTAACAGAGCTATGGGATAAGCTATAATGCTTGTTTCTTACTTTAACTTGCTTCTACACTTTGGTAGCATGCTTAATCACATCGTCAAGAGTGCTAAAAGGCTAAATCTAAGCCTTTGATGATGTTTGATCACTTAAACCCTCTTCAAAGCCTACAATGGCTCTGTATGGGATCTTGAACATCTCAAAGCTGTTGTAAGAGATCTGACTCCTTTGGTTACAGTTCAACACTTCTATTCACTTGTATGTGTATCTTGAAGGTTCATAACTCTGTTTTTAGGTATATCAGCTAAAAACGGCCAAATCCATGTCAATGAAACCATTGATTCTTCAAATTCACATCAATAGGTGTTGTTTAAGCCGTCCATATGTGTTTTCTTGCTACAACTCTCCATTTTCACCATTAGAAACTCTTATTAGATTCTCAGAACTAACAGAACTATGGCATAACCTATAATGCTTGTTTCTTATTTAAACTTGCTTCTACACTTTGGTAGCATGCTTAATCACATCGTCAAGAGTGCTAAAAGGCTGAATCTAAGCCTTTGATGAAGTTTCATCACTTAAACCCTCTTCAAACCTTACAATGGCTCTGTGTATTGGATCTTGAACATCTCAAAGTATGTTGTAAGAGATCCGACTCCATTGGTTACAGTTCAACACTTCTATTCACTCGTATGTGTATCTTGATGTTTCACTACTCTGTTTTTAGGTATATCAGCTAAAAATGGCCAAATCCATGTAAATGAAACCATTGATTCTTCATTTTCACATCAATAAGTGTTGTTTAGGCCTCCATATGTGTCTTCTTACTACAACTCTCCATATTCACCATTAGGAACTCCTATGAGATTCTAAGAACTAACAGAGCTATGGGATAAGCTATAATGCTTGTTTCTTACTTTAACTTGCTTCTACACTTTGGTAGCATGCTTAATCACATCGTCAAGAGTGCTAAAAGGCTGAATCTAAGCCTTTGATGAAGTTAGATCACTTAAACCCTCTTCAAAGCCTACAATGGCTCTGTGTACAGGATCTTGAACATCTCAAAGCTGTTGTAAGAGATCCGACTCCTTTGGTTACAGTTCAACACTTCTATTCACTTGTATGTGTATCTTGAAGGTTCATAACTCTGTTTTTAGGTATATCAGCTAAAAAAGGCCAAATCCATGTCAATGAAACCATTGATTCTTCAAATTCACATCAATAGGTGTTGTTTAAGCCGTCCATATGTGTTTTCTTGCTACAACTCTCCATTTTCACCATTAGAAACTCTTATTAGATTCTCAGAACTAACAGAACTATGGGATAAGCTATAATGTTTGTTTCTTATTTTAACTTGCTTCTACACTTTGGTAGCATGCTTAATGACATCATCAAGAGTGCTAAAAGGCTGAATCTAAGCCTTTGATGAAGTTTCATCACTCAAACCCTCTTCAAAGCTTACAATGGCTCTGTGTATTGGATCTTGAACATCTCAGAGTATGTTGTAAGAGATCCGACTCCATTGGTTACAGTTCAACACTTCTATTCACTCGTATGTGTATCTTGAAGGTTCATAACTCTGTTTTTAGGTATATCAGCTAAAAAAGTCCAAATCCACGTCAATGAAACCATTGATTCTTCATTTTCACATCAATAGGTGTTGGTGAAGCCTCCATATGTGTCTTCTTGCTATAACTCTCCATATTCACCATTAGGAACTCCTATGAGATTCTAAGAACTAACAGAACTATGGGATAAGCTATAATGCTTGTTTCTTACTTTAACTTGCTTCTACACTTTGGTAGCATGCTTAATCACATCATAAAGACTCTTAAAAGGCTGAATCTAAGCTTTTGATGAAGTTTCATCTCTCAAACCCTCTTCAAAACCTACAATGGCTCTGTGTACTAGATCTTGAACATCTCAAAGCAGTTGTAAGAGATCCGACTCCTTTGGTTACAATTCAACACCTATATTCACTCGTATTGGCATCTTGAAGGTTCATAACTCTGTTTTTAGGTATATCAGCTAAAAATGGCCAAATCCAAGTCAATGCAACCATTGATTCTTTAGTTTCATATCAATAGGTGTTGGTTAAGCCTCCATGTGTCTTCTTGCTACAACTCTCCATATTCACCATTAGGAACTACTATGAGATATTAAGAACTAACAGAACTATCGGATAAGCTATAATGCTTGTTTCTTATTTTTACTTGCTTCTACACCTTGGTAACATGCTTAGTCACATCATCAAGAGTGTTAAAAGTCTGAATCTAAGCCTTTGATGAAGTTTCATCACTCAAACCCTCTTCAAAGCCTACAATGGCTCTGTGTACTAGATCTTGAACATCTCAAAGCAGTTGTAAGAGATCCAACTCCTTTGGTTACAATTCAACACCTCTATTCACTCGTATTTGTATCTTGAAGGTTCATAACTCTGTTTTTAGGTATATCAGCCAAAAATGGCCAAATCCACGTCAATGCAACCATTGATTCTTCATTTTCACATCATTAGGTGTTGTTTAAGCCTCCATATGTGTTTTCTTGCTACAACTCTCCATATTCACCATTAGGAACTCCTATGAGATTCTAAGAACTAACAGAGCTATGGGATAAGCTATAATGCTTGTTTCTTACTTTAACTTGCTTCTACACTTTGGTAGCATGCTTAATCACATCGTCACGAGTGCTGAAAGGCTGAATCTAAGCCTTTGATGAAGTTTCATCACTTAAACCCTCTTCAAAGCTTACAATGGCTCTGTGTACAGGATCTTGAACATCTCAAAGCTGTTGTAAGAGATCCGACTCCTTTGGTTACAGTTCAAGACTTCTATTCACTTGTATGTGTATCTTGAAGGTTCATAACTCTGTTTTTAGGTATATCAGCTAAAAAAGGCCAAATCCATGTCAATGAAACCATTGATTCTTCAAATTCACATCAATAGGTGTTGTTTAAGCCGTCCATATGTGTTTTCTTGCTACAACTCTCCATTTTCACCATTAGAAACTCTTATTAGATTCTCAGAACTAACATAACTATGGCATAAGCTATAATGCTTGTTTCTTATTTTAACTTGCTTCTACACTTTGGTAGCATGCTTAATCACATCATCAAGAGTGCTAAAAGGCTGAATCTAAGCCTTTGATGAAGTTTCATCACTCAAACCCTCTTCAAAGCTTACAATGGCTCTGTGTATTGGATCTTGAACATCTCAAAGTATGTTGTAAGAGATCCGACTCCATTGGTTACACTTAAACACTTCTATTCACTCGTATGTGTATCTTGATGTTTCACTACTCTGTTTTTAGGTATATCAGCTAAAAATGGCCAAATCCATGTCAATGAAACCATTGATTCTTCATTTTCACATCAATAAGTGTTGTTTAAGCCTCCATATGTGTCTTCTTACTACAACTCTCCATATTCACCATTAGGAACTCCTATGAGATTCTAAGAACTAACAGAGCTATGGGATAAGCTATAATGCTTGTTTCTTACTTTAACTTGCTTCTACACTTTGGTAGCATGCTTAATCACATCGTCAAGAGTGCTAAAAGGCTGAATCTAAGCCTTTGGTGATGTTTGATCACTTAAACCCTCTTCAAAGCCTACAATGGCTCTGTGTACAGGATCTTGAACATCTCAAAGCTGTTGTAAGAGATCCGACTCCTTTGGTTACAGTTCAACACTTCTATTCACTTGTATGTGTATCTTGAAGGTTCATAACTCTGTTTTTAGGTATATCAGCTAAAAACGGCCAAATCCATGTCAATGAAACCATTGATTCTTCAAATTCACATCAATAGGTGTTGTTTAAGCCGTCCATATGTGTTTTCTTGCTACAACTCTCCATTTTCACCATTAGAAACTCTTATTAGATTCTCAGAACTAACAGAACTATGGGATAAGCTATAATGCTTGTTTCTTATTTAAACTTGCTTCTACACTTTGGTAGCATGCTTAATCACATCGTCAAGAGTTCTAAAAGGCTGAATCTAAGCCTTTGATGAAGTTTCATCACTTAAACCCTCTTTAAACATTACAATGGCTCTGTGTATTGGATCTTGAACATCTCAAAGTATGTTGTAAGAGATCCGACTCCATTGGTTACACTTAAACACTTCTATTCACTCGTATGTGTATCTTGATGTTTCACTACTCTGTTTTTAGGTATATCAGCTAAAAATGGCCAAATCCATGTAAATGAAACCATTGATTCTTCATTTTCACATCAATAAGTGTTGTTTAGGCCTCCATATGTGTCTTCTTACTACAACTCTCCATATTCACCATTAGGAACTCTTATGAGATTCTAAGAACTAACAGAGCTATAGGATAAGCTATAATGCTTGTTTCTTACTTTAACTTGCTTCTACACTTTGGTAGCATGCTTAATCACATCGTCAAGAGTGCTAAAAGGCTGAATCTAAGCCTTTGATGAAGTTTGATCACTTAAACCCTCTTCAAAGCCTACAATGGCTCTGTGTACAGGATCTTGAACATCTCAAAGCTGTTGTTAGAGATCCGACTCCTTTGCTTACAGTTCAACACTTCTATTCACATGTATGTGTATCTTGAAGGATCATAACTCTTTTTTTAGGTATATCAGCTAAAAAAGGCCAAATCCATGTCAATGAAACCATTGATTCTTCAAATTCACATCAATAGGTGTTGTTTAAGCCGTCCATATGTGTTTTCTTGCTACAACTCTCCATTTTCACCATTAGAAACTCTTATAAGATTCTCAGAACTAACAGAACTATGGGATAAGCTATAATGTTTGTTTCTTATTTTAACTTGCTTCTACACTTTGGTAGCATGCTTAATGACATCATCAAGAGTGCTAAAAGGCTGAATCTAAGCCTTTGATGAAGTTTCATCACTCAAACCCTCTTCAAAGCTTACAATAGCTCTGTGTATTGGATCTTGAACATCTCAGAGTATGTTGTAAGAGATCCGACTCCATTGGTTACAGTTCAACACTTCTATTCACTCGTATGTGTATCTTGAAGGTTCATAACTCTGTTTTTAGGTATATCAGCTAAAAAAGTCCAAATCCACGTCAATGAAACCATTGATTCTTCATTTTCACATCAATAGGTGTTGGTGAAGCCTCCATATGTGTCTTCTTCCTATAACTCTCCATATTCACCATTAGGAACTCCTATGAGATTTTAAGAACTAACAGAACTATGGGATAAGCTATTATGCTTGTTTCTTACTTTAACTTGCTTCTACACTTTGGTAGCATGCTTAATCACATCATAAAGACTGTTAAAAGGCTGAATCTAAGCTTTTGATGAAGTTTCATCACTCAAACCCTCTTCAAAGCCTACAATGGCTCTGTGTACTAGATCTTGAACATCTCAAAGCAGTTGTAAGAGATCCGACTCCTTTGGTTACAATTCAACACCTATATTCACTCGTATTTGCATCTTGAAGGTTCATAACTCTGTTTTTAGGTATATCAGCTAAAAATGGCCAAATCCAAGTCAATGCAACCATTGATTCTTTAGTTTCATATCAATAGGTGTTGGTTAAGCCTCCATGTGTCTTCTTGCTACAACTCTCCATATTCTCCATTAGGAACTCCTATGAGATTTTAAGAACTAACAGAACTATCGGATAAGCTATAATGCGTGTTTCTTATTTTTACTTGCTTCTACACCTTGGTAACATGCTTAGTCACATCATCAAGAGTGTTAAAAGTCTGAATCTAAGCCTTTGATGAAGTTTCATCACTCAAACCCTCTTCAAAGCCTACAATGGCTCTGTGTACTGGATCTTGAACATCTCAAAGCAGTTGTAAGAGATCCGACTCCTTTGGTTACAATTCAACACCTCTATTCACTCGTATTTGTATCTTGAAGGTTCATAACTCTGTTTTTAGGTATATCAGCCAATAATGGCCAAATCCACGTCAATGCAACCATTGATTCTTCATTTTCACATCATTAGGTGTTGTTTAAGCCTCCATATGTGTCTTCTTGCTACAACTCTCCATATTCACCATTAGGAACTCCTATGAGATTCTAAGAACTAACAGAGCTATGGGATAAGCTATAATGCTTGTTTCTTACTTTAACTTGCTTCTACACTTTGGTAGCATGCTTAATCACATCGTCAAGAGTGCTAAAAGGCTGAATCTAAGCCTTTGATGAAGTTAGATCACTTAAACCCTCTTAAAAGCCTACAATGGCTCTGTGTACAGGATCTTGAACATCTCAAAGCTGTTGTAAGAGATACGACTCCTTTGGTTACAGTTCAACACTTCTATTCACTTGTATGTGTATCTTGAAGGTTCATATCAGCTAAAAAAGGCCAAATCCATGTCAATGAAACCATTGATTCTTCAAATTCACATCAATAGGTGTTGTTTAAGCCGTCCATATGTGTTTTCTTGCTACAACTCTCCATTTTCACCATTAGAAACTCTTATTAGATTCTCAGAACTAACAGAACTATGGGATAAGCTATAATGTTTGTTTCTTATTTTAGCTTCTTTCTACACTTTGGTAGCATGCTTAATGACATCATCAAGAGTGCTAAAAGGCTGAATCTAAGCCTTTGATGAAGTTTCATCACTCAAACCCTCTTCAAAGCTTACAATGGCTCTGTGTATTGGATCTTGAACATCTCAGAGTATGTTGTAAGAGATCCGACTCCATTGGTTACAGTTCAACACATCTATTCACTCGTATGTGTATCTTGAAGGTTCATAACTCTGTTTTTAGGTATATCAGCTAAAAAAGTCCAAATCCATGTCAATGAAACCATTGATTCTTCAAATTCACATCAATAGGTGTTGTTTAAGCCGTCCATATGTGTCTTCTTGCTACAACTCTCCATATTCACCATTAGAAACTCTTATGAGATTTTAAGAACTAACAGAAGTATGGGATAAGCTATAATGCTTGTCTCTTACTTTAACTTGCTTCTACACTTTGGTAGCATGCTTAATAACATCATCAAGAGTGCTAAAAGGCTGAATCTAAGCCTTTGATGAAGTTTCATCACTCAAACCCTCTTCAAAGCTTACAATGGCTCTGTGTATTGGATCTTGAACATCTCAGAGTATGTTGTAAGAGATCCGACTCCTTTGGTTACACTTCAACACTTCTATTCACTTGTATGTGTATCTTAAAGGTTGATAATTCTGTTTTTAGGTATATCAGCTAAAAAAGGCCAAATCCATGTCAATGAAACCATTGATTCTTCAAATTCACATCAGGTGTTGTTTAAGCCGTCCATATGTGTTTTCTTGCTACAACTCTCCATTTTCACCATTAGAAACTCTTATTAGATTCTCGGAACTAACAGAACTATGGGATAAGCTATAATATTTGTTTCTTATTTTAGCTTGCTTCTACACTTTGGTAGCATGCTTAATGACATCATCAAGAGTGCTAAAAGGCTGAATCTAAGCCTTTGATGAAGTTTCATCACTCAAACCCTCTTCAAAGCTTACAATGGCTCTGTGTATTGGATCTTGAACATCTCAAAGCTGTTGTAAGAGATCCGACTCCTTTGGTTACAGTTCAAGACTTCTATTCACTTGTATGTGTATCTTGAAGGTTCATAACTCTGTTTTTAGGTATATCAGCTAAAAAAGGCCAAATCCATGTCAATGAAACCATTGATTCTTCAAATTCACATCAATAGGTGTTGTTTAAGCCGTCCATATGTGTCGATTGCTACAACTCTCCATATTCACCATTAGAAACTCTTATGAGATTTTAAGAACTAACAGAAGTATGGGATAAGCTATAATGCTTGTCTCTTACTTTAACTTGCATCTACACTTTGGTAGCATGCTTAATAACATCATCAAGAGTGCTAAAAGGCTGAATCTAAGCCTTTGATGAAGTTTTATCACTTAAACCCTTTTCAAAGGTTACAATGGGTCTGTGTACAGGATCTTGAACATCTCAAAGCAGTTGTAAGAGATGCGACTCCTTTGGTTACAGTTCAACACTTCTATTCACTCGTATGTATATCTTGAAGGTTCATAACTCTGTTTTTAGGTATATCAGCTAAAAATGGCCAAATTCATGTCAATGAAACCATTGATTCTTTATTTTCACATCAATAGGTGTTGTTTAAGCCTCCATATATGTCTTCTTGCTAGAACTCTCCATATTTACCATTAGAAACTCCTATGAGATTCTAAGAACTAACAGAGCTATGGGATAAGCTATAATGCTTGTTTCTTACTTTAACTTGCTTTTACACTTTGGTAGCTTGCTTAATCACATCATCAAGAGTGCTAAAAGGCTGAATCTAAGCCTTTGATGAAGTTTCATCACTCAAACCCTCTTCAAAGCCTACAATGGCTCTGTGTACTAGATCTTGAACATCTCAAAGCAGTTGTAAGAGATCCGACTCCTTTGGTTACAATTCAACACCTATATTCACTCGTATTTGCATCTTGAAGGTTCATAACTCTGTTTTTTAGGTATATCAGCTAAAAATGGCCAAATCCACGTCAATGCAACCATTGATTCTTCAGTTTCATATCAATAGGTGTTGGTTAAGCCTCCATGTGTCTTCTTGCTACAACTCTCCATATTCACCATTAGGAACTCCTATGAGATTCTAAGAACTAACAGAACTATGGGATAAGCTATAATGCTTGTTTCTTAATTTAACTTGCTTCTACACTTTGGTAGCATGCTTAATCACATCATCAAGAGTGCTAAAAGGCGGAATCTAAGCCTTTGATGAAGTTTCATCACTCAAACCCTCTTCAAAGCCTACAATGGCTCTGTGTACTGGATCTTGAACATCTCAAAGTAGTTGTAAGAGATCCAACTCCTTTAGTTAGTTTAACACTTTATTCTCTCTTATTTGTATCTTGAAGGTTCATAAATTTTTTTTTAGGTATATCAGCTAAAAATGGCCAAATTCATGTCAATGAAACCATTAATTCTTCATATTCACATCAATAGGTGTTGTTTAAGCCGTCCATATGTGTCTTCTTGCGAAACTCTCCATATTCACCATTAGGAACTCCTATGAGATTTTAAGAACTAACAGAACTATCGGATAAGCTATAATGCTTGTTTCTTATTTTTACTTGCTTCTACACCTTGGTAACATGCTTACTCACATCATCAAGAGTGTTTAAAGTCTGAATCTAAGCCTTTGATGAAGTTTCATCACTCAAACCCTCTTCAAAGCCTACAATGGCTCTGTGTACTAGATCTTGAACATCTCAAAGCAGTTTTAAGAGATCCGACTCCTTTGGTTACAATTCAACACCTCTATTCACTCGTATTTGTATTTTGAAGGTTCATAACTCTGTTTTTAGGTATATCAGCCAAAAATGGCCAAATCCACGTCAATGCAACCATTGATTCTTCATTTTCACATCATTAGGTGTTGTTTAAGCCTCCATATGTGTCTTCTTGCTACAACTCTCCATAGTCACCATTAGGAACTCCTATGAGATTCTAAGAACTAACAGAACTATGGGATAAGCTATAATGCTTGTTTCTTACTTTAACTTGCTTCTACACTTTGGTAGCATGCTTAATCACATCATCAAGAGTGGTAAAAGGCTGACTCTAAGCCTTTGATGAAGTTTCATTACTCAAACCCTCTTCAAAGCCTACAATGGCTCGGTGTACTAGATCTTGAACATCTCAAAGTAGTTGTAAGAGATCCAACTCCTTTAGTTAGTTTAACACTTTTATTTTCTCTTATTTGTATCTTGAAGGTTCATAAATCTGTTTTTAGGTATATCAGCTAAAAATGGCCAAATTCATGTCAATGAAACCATTAATTCTTCATATTCACATCAATAGGTGTTGTTTAAGCCGTCCATATGTGTCTTCTTGCTAAACTCTCCATATTCACCATTAGGAACTCTTATGAGATTCTAAGAACTAACAGAATTATCGGATAAGCTATAATGCTTGTTTCTTACTTTTACTTGCTTCTACACCTTGGTAACATGCTTAGTCACATCATCAAGAGTGTTAAAAGGCTCAATCTAAGCCTTTGATGAAGTTTCATCACTCAAACCCTCTTCAAAGCCTACAATGGCTCTGTGTACTAGATCTTGAACATCTCAAAGCAGTTGTAAGAGATCCGACTCCTTTGGTTACAATACATACCTCTATTCACTCGTATTTGTATCTTGAAGGTTCATAACTCTGTTTTTAGGTATATCAGCTAAAAAAGTCCAAATCCACGTCAATGAAACCATTGATTCTTCATTTTCACATCAATAGGTGTTGTTTAAGCCTCCATATGTGTTTTCTTGCTACAACTCTCCATTTTCACCATTAGAAACTCTTAATAGATTCTCAGAACTAACAGAACTATGGGATAAGCTATAATGTTTGTTTCTTATTTTAACTTGCTTCTACACTTTGGTAGCATGCTTAATGACATCATCAAGAGTGCTAAAAGGCTGAATCTAAGCCTTTGATGAAGTTTCATCACTCAAACCCTCTTCAAAGCTTACAATGGCTCTGTGTATTGGATCTTGAACATCTCAGAGTATGTTGTAAGAGATCCGACTCCATTGGTTACAGTTCAACACTTCTATTCACTCGTATGTGTATCTTGAAGGTTCATAACTCGGTTTTTAGGTATATCAGCTAAAAAAGTCCAAATCCACGTCAATGAAACCATTGATTCTTCATTTTCACATCAATAGGTGTTGGTTAAGCCTCCATATGTGTCTTCTTGCTATAACTCTCCATATTCACCATTAGGAACTTCTATGAGATTCTAAGAACTAACAGAACTATGGGATAAGCTATAATGCTTGTTTCTTACTTTAACTTGCTTCTACACTTTGGTAGCATGCTTAATCACATCATCAAGAGTGCTAAAAGGCTGAATCTAAGCCTTTGATGAAGTTTCATCACTCAAACCCTCTTCAAAGCTTACAATGGCTCTGTGTATTGGATCTTGAACATCTCAGAGTATGTTGTAAGAGATCCGACTCCTTTGGTTACACTTCAACACTTCTATTCACTTGTATGTGTATCTTAAAGGTTGATAATTCTGTTTTTAGGTATATCAGCTAAAAAAGGCCAAATCCATGTCAATGAAACCATTGATTCTTCAAATTCACATCAGGTGTTGTTTAAGCCGTCCATATGTGTTTTCTTGCTACAACTCTCCATTTTCACCATTAGAAACTCTTATTAGATTCTCAGAACTAACAGAACTATGGGATAAGCTATAATATTTGTTTCTTATTTTAGCTTGCTTCTACACTTTGGTAGCATGCTTAATGACATCATCAAGAGTGCTAAAAGGCTGAATCTAAGCCTTTGATGAAGTTTCATCACTCAAACCCTCTTCAAAGCTTACAATGGCTCTGTGTATTGGATCTTGAACATCTCAAAGCTGTTGTAAGAGATCCGACTCCTTTGGTTACAGTTCAAGACTTCTATTCACTTGTATGTGTATCTTGAAGGTTCATAACTCTGTTTTTAGGTATATCAGCTAAAAAAGGCCAAATCCATGTCAATGAAACCATTGATTCTTCAAATTCACATCAATAGGTGTTGTTTAAGCCGTCCATATGTGTCGATTGCTACAACTCTCCATATTCACCATTAGAAACTCTTATGAGATTTTAAGAACTAACAGAAGTATGGGATAAGCTATAATGCTTGTCTCTTACTTTAACTTGCTTCTACACTTTGGTAGCATGCTTAATAACATCATCAAGAGTGCTAAAAGGCTGAATCTAAGCCTTTGATGAAGTTTTATCACTCAAACCCTTTTCAAAGGTTACAATGGGTCTGTGTACAGGATCTTGAACATCTCAAAGCAGTTGTAAGAGATGCGACTCCTTTGGTTACAGTTCAACGCTTCTATTCACTCGTATGTATATCTTGAAGGTTCATAACTCTGTTTTTAGGTATATCAGCTAAAAATGGCCAAATTCATGTCAATGAAACCATTGATTCTTTATTTTCACATCAATAGGTGTTGTTTAAGCCTCCATATGTGTCTTCTTGCTAGAACTCTCCATATTTACCATTAGAAACTCCTATGAGATTCTAAGAACTAACAGAGCTATGGGATAAGCTATAATGCTTGTTTCTTACTTTAACTTGCTTTTACACTTTGGTAGCTTGCTTAATCACATCATCAAGAGTGCTAAAAGGCTGAATCTAAGCCTTTGATGAAGTTTCATCACTTAAACCCTCTTCAAAGCCTACAATGGCTCTGTGTACTAGATCTTGAACATCTCAAAGCAGTTGTAAGAGATCCGACTCCTTTGGTTACAATTCAACACCTATATTCACTCGTATTTGCATCTTGAAGGTTCATAACTCTGTTTTTAGGTATATCAGCTAAAAATGGCCAAATCCACGTCAATGCAACCATTGATTCTTCAGTTTCATATCAATAGGTGTTGGTTAAGCCTCCATGTGTCTTCTTGCTACAACTCTCCATATTCACCATTAGGAACTCCTATGAGATTCTAAGAACTAACAGAACTATGGGATAAGCTATAATGCTTGTTTCTTAATTTAACTTGCTTCTACACTTTGGTAGCATGCTTAATCACATCATCAAGAGTGCTAAAAGGCGGAATCTAAGCCTTTGATGAAGTTTCATCACTCAAACCCTCTTCAAAGCCTACAATGGCTCTGTGTACTGGATCTTGAACATCTCAAAGTAGTTGTAAGAGATCCAACTCCTTTAGTTAGTTTAACACTTTATTCTCTCTTATTTGTATCTTGAAGGTTCATAAATCTGTTTTTAGGTATATCAGCTAAAAATGGCCAAATTCATGTCAATGAAACCATTAATTCTTCATATTCACATCAATAGGTGTTGTTTAAGCCGTCCATATGTGTCTTCTTGCGAAACTCTCCATATTCACCATTAGGAACTCCTATGAGATTTTAAGAACTAACAGAACTATCGGATAAGCTATAATGCTTGTTTCTTATTTTTACTTGCTTCTACACCTTGGTAACATGCTTACTCACATCATCAAGAGTGTTTAAAGTCTGAATCTAAGCCTTTGATGAAGTTTCATCACTCAAACCCTCTTCAAAGCCTACAATGGCTCTGTGTACTAGATCTTGAACATCTCAAAGCAGTTTTAAGAGATCCGACTCCTTTGGTTACAATTCAACACCTCTATTCACTCGTATTTGTATTTTGAAGGTTCATAACTCTGTTTTTAGGTATATCAGCCAAAAATGGCCAAATCCACGTCAATGCAACCATTGATTCTTCATTTTCACATCATTAGGTGTTGTTTAAGCCTCCATATGTGTCTTCTTGCTACAACTCTCCATAGTCACCATTAGGAACTCCTATGAGATTCTAAGAACTAACAGAACTATGGGATAAGCTATAATGCTTGTTTCTTACTTTAACTTGCTTCTACACTTTGGTAGCATGCTTAATCACATCATCAAGAGTGGTAAAAGGCTGACTCTAAGCCTTTGATGAAGTTTCATTACTCAAACCCTCTTCAAAGCCTACAATGGCTCGGTGTACTAGATCTTGAACATCTCAAAGTAGTTGTAAGAGATCCAACTCCTTTAGTTAGTTTAACACTTTTATTTTCTCTTATTTGTATCTTGAAGGTTCATAAATCTGTTTTTAGGTATATCAGCTAAAAATGGCCAAATTCATGTCAATGAAACCATTAATTCTTCATATTCACATCAATAGGTGTTGTTTAAGCCGTCCATATGTGTCTTCTTGCTAAACTCTCCATATTCACCATTAGGAACTCTTATGAGATTCTAAGAACTAACAGAATTATCGGATAAGCTATAATGCTTGTTTCTTACTTTTACTTCTACACCTTGGTAACATGCTTAGTCACATCATCAAGAGTGTTAAAAGGCTCAATCTAAGCCTTTGATGAAGTTTCATCACTCAAACCCTCTTCAAAGCCTACAATGGCTCTGTGTACTAGATCTTGAACATCTCAAAGCAGTTGTAAGAGATCCGACTCCTTTGGTTACAATACATACCTCTATTCACTCGTATTTGTATCTTGAAGGTTCATAACTCTGTTTTTAGGTATATCAGCTAAAAAAGTCCAAATCCACGTCAATGAAACCATTGATTCTTCATTTTCACATCAATAGGTGTTGTTTAAGCCTCCATATGTGTTTTCTTGCTACAACTCTCCATTTTCACCATTAGAAACTCTTAATAGATTCTCAGAACTAACAGAACTATGGGATAAGCTATAATGTTTGTTTCTTATTTTAACTTGCTTCTACACTTTGGTAGCATGCTTAATGACATCATCAAGAGTGCTAAAAGGCTGAATCTAAGCCTTTGATGAAGTTTCATCACTCAAACCCTCTTCAAAGCTTACAATGGCTCTGTGTATTGGATCTTGACCATCTCAAGTGTATGTTGTAAGAGATCCGACTCCATTGGTTACAGTTCAACACTTCTATTCACTCGTATGTGTATCTTGAAGGTTCATAACTCGGTTTTTAGGTATATCAGCTAAAAAAGTCCAAATCCACGTCAATGAAACCATTGATTCTTCATTTTCACATCAATAGGTGTTGGTTAAGCCTCCATATGTGTCTTCTTGCTATAACTCTCCATATTCACCATTAGGAACTTCTATGAGATTCTAAGAACTAACAGAACTATGGGATAAGCTATAATGCTTGTTTCTTACTTTAACTTGCTTCTACACTTTGGTAGCATGCTTAATCACATCATCAAGAGTGCTAAAAGGCGGAATCTAAGCCTTTGATGAAGTTTCATCACTCAAACCCTCTTCAAAGCCTACAATGGCTCTGTGTACTGGATCTTGAACATCTCAAAGTAGTTGTAAGAGATCCAACTCCTTTAGTTAGTTTAACACTTCTATTCTCTCTTATTTGTATCTTTAAGGTTCATAAATCTGTTTTTAGGTATATCAGCTAAAAATGGCCAAATTCATGTCAATGAAACCATTAATTCTTCATATTCACATCAATAGGTGTTGTTTAAGCCGTCCATATGTGTCTTCTTGCTAAACTCTCCATATTCCCCATTAGGAACTCTTATGAGATTCTAAGAACTAACAGAATTATCGGATAAGCTATATTGCTTGTTTCTTACTTTTACTTGCTTCTACACCTTGGTAACATGCTTAGTCACATCATCAAGAGTGTTAAAAGGCTCAATCTAAGCCTTTGATGAAGTTTCATCACTCAAACCCTCTTCAAAGCCTACAATGGCTCTGTGTACTAGATCTTGAACATCTCAAAGCAGTTGTAAGAGATCCGACTCCTTTGGTTACAATACATACCTCTATTCACTCGTATTTGTATCTTGAAGGTTCATAACTCTGTTTTTAGGTATATCAGCTAAAAATGGCCAAATCCACGTCAATGAAACCATTGATTCTTCATTTTCACATCAATAGGTGTTGTTTAAGCCTCCATATGTGTTTTCTTGCTACAACTCTCCATATTCACCAATAGGAACTCCTATGAGATTCTAAGAACTAACAGAACTATGGGACAAGCTATAATGCTTGTTTCTTACTTTAACTTGCTTCTACACTTTGGTAGCATGCTTAATCACATCATCAAGAGTGTTAAAAGGCTGAATCTAAGCTTTTGATGAAGTTTCATCACTCAAACCCTCTTCAAAGCCTACAATGGCTCTGTGTACTAGATCTTGAACATCTCAAAACAGTTGTAAGAGATCCGACTCCTTTGGTTACAATTCAACACCTCTATTCACTCGTATTTGTATCTTGAAGGTTCATAACTCTGTTTTTAGGTATATCAGCTAAAAATGGCCAAATCCACGTCAATGCAACCATTGATTCTTCAGTTTCATATCAATAGGTGTTGGTTAAGCCTCCATGTGTCTTTTTGCTACAACTCTCCATATTCACCATTAGGAACTCCTATGAGATTCTAAGTGTTAGAATTCAGAGTTTAAGTTTGCTAGAAACAAGAATGAGAGTAGCTGAATGAATAATAATAAGATTGAGAATAGAGAGATTTTATTATCTCTTATGAGATTTTATTATTGCAGTAGTTGTAAAGTGTTACAATGGATTACATATTTATAGAACTCTTAAACGCAAAAATAACTAGGTGTATCTTGTAGTTCAGAGTCTAATCTATCCGTTGGGAATAGTAATAGAGCCGTTGGAGTTCAAAATAGAGCTGTTGGAGACGAAAACAATTTGGGCGTTAGTTCTGGGCTTCTCTTCTTGGGCCTCTCTTCTTTTATTCCTTGTTGGGTATTTGTTGCTTGATTAATACTCCCCCTCAAACTTAGCCGGAATGAGTGTGGAGACTAAGTTTGATTTTCCAGAAACAAATCCTCACAACTACCTCATTAAAACCCTCACAAGTACAAACCCAGTGGGAAAAACTCCTTGTGAGGAAAAGAGTGTAGTGTCTCTGGAAATGGAGAGGCATGATCAAGGATGAGTGAGATCTATTAGTCCAAGCTTGCTCTGAATGTGGTTGCAAATCTTGAGACTTGTAGATTTGGTGAATATGTCAAAAGTGATCTTCGCTTCTTGTGTAGCATGGGAGGATTACTCCTTCAATGATCTTCTCTCTAACTTTGTGACAATCCACTTCTATGTGCTTGGTTCGTTCATGGAAGACTGAGTTTGCAGCAATGTGAATTGGTGCTTGATTGTCACAATGCATGGTAATGGTACTTGTGCTCTCAATTCCCAGATCCTTTAGAAGCGCCTTTAGCCATACTAGCTCATTTGTGAGCTTCTTCATTGCTCTATACTCACTTTCAGCACTTGAGCATGAGACGACCTTTTGCTTCTTAGATTTCCAGGTTACTAAGTTCCCTCCAATAAATGTGCAATAGCCAGTTGTGGATTTTCTATCCATCGTATCTCTAGCATAATCCGCATCACAATAGCCCACAACTTCAATACTATTATTCTTTCCCATCCAAACACCTTGCCCTGGTGATCCTTTGATGTATCTCAGAATTCTTTCCACCATATTCCAGTGGTGCACCAAGGGCTCTTTCATGTGTTGGCTCACCTGATTCACAGCAAAGCAAAGGTCAGACCTTGTTATGGCTAAGTAAATTAACTTACCTACAAGCCGCCGGTATTGAGCTGGATCTTCAAATGGTTTGTCAAGTGGATCTTGTCCTTTCTCCCCCT